>JASPKP010005627.1:0-15575 GCA_030674155.1 Stramonita haemastoma | reverse complement strand
AGGGGGGCGGGGTTTTGGGGGGAGGGGGGGGGGGGGGTCTTACCCTGGGCCTTTGATCACCCGCTTTCCCCGGCCCAAGTGATAATGGAATAGGGGTCATTATTTGATTTGTGCTGAAAGGGGTCTTTTATGCCTTTGGTCATTATTTTGATTTTTTGTGCTGTAGGCATTTTTTAATCCCTTATGGTCTTTTAAAATGATTTTAGTGTGTTTGGGTATTTTTTTTCCCTTTTGGTCATTATATGGACTTTAGGGGTGTGGGGGGTTCATTTTTGACCTTTTTGGTCATTTTTTTAAACTTTTATGCTTTTTATGGTCTTTTTTTTTTTTAACCCTTATGGTCTTATTTGCCCTTTTAATGCTGCTTTGGTTTCTTTTTTTTTAAAAAACCTTTATGGCCCTTTTTTTTTGACTTTAATGGGTTATGGTCATTTTTTTATTTAGGGTCTTTATTTGATTTTAATGCTTTTGGGGGTTTCATTTTTTATTTTTTTATGGTCATTATTTGACTTTTATGCTTTATGGTCATTTTTATCCCTTATGGTCTTAATTTGATTTTTAATTCATGGTCATTATTTTTAATTTAGGGTTTTTAGGGTTTCATTATGTCAAACTTTGTTTCATATATTACTTTAGTGCTGTATCTTCTCACCACTGAAGGGGAAAGGGAAAACTCAAAAAAAACTTTTTAAAAGGGAAAAAGGGGCAAAAAATGTTTGTTCTTTTTGGGATTACATGTCATTGGTGAATGGGTTTTTTTTTTGTTGGGTTTGTTTTCAGATAAGGTGCTACCTCTTGGTTTTGACTTGTTGTGTGGGTTTTTGTTTGGACAACAGTTTTTGTCTATGATTGTGATTTTAATTCTTGTATGGAAATTCCTTTTAGAGCTAAGGGTTTGGCCCGTAAATTTTGGACACAAACCAAATTTTTTTTTTACTTTATTAAAAAACGTGGTTCCCGTTTCCCCAAAAGTCAGGAAAAAACCCTTTATTATTAGTTAGGGCCCCCCAGGTTTTATATCCCGAATTAAAAGCTTGTTTTTTTTTTTTACTATTTTTCCCTTTGTCCCCCTTGGGAATATCTAGTTTACTGGTTAAAAAATTTTATTGGGAAAACCCCCAAAATTTGATGGGTGTAAGTCCCGTTTTGTCCCGTTAGTTTTTAAATTTCAAATTTTTGCCCTATTTTTTTTGGGTTTTTGAAAAACCAAAAAAAAAACCTTTTAAAAAGTTTCTCGAATTTTTTTTTAAACCCAAAATTTTGTTTTTTAAAATGAAAGGGGGAATTTTCATGTCTAGTTTGTGTCATCCCCTTTAAAAATAATATTTATGTTTTTGTTATTTTCCCAACCCCTGTCCAAAAAAATATTCTTTTTTTATTTTATCTTTTGGGGTAAATTTAATTTTTAGAAAAAAGCAATCCAAAACAAACAGCAAAAAAAACAAGTCTTAAAAAAAACATGAAAAAAAAACAATTTAAAGTAGGGTTTCATAGTTCTAACGGAATTGGGAAAAAAGGCCCCCCAAAAATTTTTTTTTTTTAAATTTATTTTTGCTCCCTTAAAAATTAAAATTTTTTTATACGAAAATTTTTTCAAAACCATTCAAAAAAAATGGTAAATTTCCTTCCCCCCGTTTAAATTTGCCTTAAAAAATAAATTTTTTGTTCTTGGGCCCCAAAATTTTGTCTCTTTTTCTCTCTCTTCTCTCTTTTTCTCTTTCTTCTTCTCTCTTCTCTCTCTCTTCTCTTCTCTCGCTCTCTCTCGCTTCTCTCTTCTCTTGCAGGGTACGCCCCCAACACGCACGCCACCCCCGGCAGCACGCAGAATGTTTTTTTGTTGGTCTTTATGGAATGTTTTTTGCGAAAAAAAGGTTGATATTGGAAGGGGGGGGGCCAGGCGGGGGGGAGGTCCATTTCACTGTGTTTTTTTTGGGGAAGGGACGGGGGCTTAAAGAGGGGCCCCATGATCCCACAGTTGCTGTGAAACAAAAAATTTATTTTTTTTGTAAAAGGACTTTGCTATTATAAAAACCAAGCGTAAAAATTTATGACAAACGCAGGAGGAAAGCACGCAGCACACTAAAATTATGCGAAAAATTAAAAACTTTAACTTTACCCCAGGGCGCGCGTACCCCAAAAAACACACCCGGGCACGGCGCACGTGCACACCCCAACTTTCACACACAAACTCGAAATAAACCACACGACGTACACCGCACATGCTCGCTTGAATACTGGCTTTTATTTTTTACTGTTTTTTTTTAATTTGTTTTTTTGGGTTTAAATCGTCTTATTTTTTTGGGCCTGTATTTGTTGTGTGTTTAAAAAGTGTGGAAGGTACGCGCGCACATGTTTTATTTGTATGTTAGAGAGGGGGAAGAGGGGAGGGGAAAAATGAGTAAAAAGGGGGAGAAAAGGGGAGAGATGAGGGGAGGAGAAGAAGAGAGGAGAGAGGAGAGAGACGTGGGGGGGGTCGGAAGGGAAAAGATGGAAAACCAGTTTTTTCTGTTTGTAGATGGGGGGGGTTTTTTTTGTTTTTTTTTTTTGTTTTTTTCCCGTAAATGTTGTGTTTTGGGGTCAAATAATTTTTGATTGGGAGTTTGAAAATTTGTTTAAATTTTTTTTATTTTTAAATTTTTTTTAAAATATTTTTAGAAGGAAAAAAAAAGAAGATTTTTAGTACCCAAAACCCTTTGGTTGAAAACCCTTTAAAAAAAGTAAAACCCCCCAAAAAAAAAAAAAAGTAATAAACAAAAAAAAACAAAACAGAAGGGGAAAACCTAGTGTCAGAAAAAAGGTCAATAACAAAAAAAAAAAAACCGGAAAAAGAAAAAAAGTGAAGATTTTTTGAGCAGGTTTAAATTGGGGGAAAATATAGGGCCCAAAAAAAACTTAGGAGTTTTTCCCCCCGCCCGTGGCGAAGGGGAACCTAAAATCTGTTTTTAATCCATAGATGGGTTTGTATTCTACAGGAAAAAATTTGGGGTTTTCTTGCATGGGCCCTCGGTTGTTTGTTTGTTCGTTTTTCTTGTTTGTTATTTTTTGAGTCTTTTATGGTGTGGGGGGGGGTTTTTTTCAGTGGTCAGAGCACTCCGGGGGGTTTCCCCCGTAATGGGTTTAAACAACATCAAGGATTGGGGTTTCCAGTAGGATGGGTGACCGTTTGGGCACCTGGTACGTAAGTTTCCCCCGTTCACCCCGCTGTAAAGGGTTACCTGTCCTCTTTAGGGGGCAAGGGAAAGGGAAAGAGCGAGGGAAAAGGGAAAATGGGGGGGCGCCCTTAAATTAAATTTTGCTGGCCTAAAGAAAATGAAAGGGCTCTGACGCCCGCCTGTTTGACCCCAACCCCCGTTATGGGCACCCTTTTTTCTTAACCTTTTTATTTAAGGGGTTTTCCCTTTTTTTTATTTTGGGAAGTTTTGTCCTTTTTTTCTTTCGGTTTGTTTTCCCCATTTTGTTTTTCTACAGTGTGCCAGCTGTCAGTCACGTTTTGGTTTCCCTTTATGGGGGGGGTTTTTTTTATGGTTCTTTTCCCAGGGAAAAAGTTTGGGTTATGTCGATGCCTTCCTAACCCCAAATCGGTGCCAGTGTGTTAAAAGCAAGCACGTCACAAAACCAAAAAGTTTTAAAACCGTCCCTGCCGGGTTTTCCCTTAAATTGCAAAGGCTTTTGGGGATGGAGTTTAACTGGGGTTTTGGGGAATAAATTTGGACAAACCCAAGCACGAGTCATGGAAAAACGATTTTAAAAGGAATGTTCATGTAAAACATGAACCCCAAACACACACACAAACACACCACAAAACCACACACCCCAACACACCCCAAAACACAAAAAACTTTCTTTTAATTTACATACATCATACAAAACTTTCCCATACATTTTCATTTTTTACTTTAAAACTTTCAAATACATACTTTCTTAATAATACAAAACCACACATAACAGCTACAAACAAAATCAGTGCCGACTCCATTTAAACGGAAGGGCGCAAAAATTTTAAAGCTTTTAAAGGATAGGACCCCCAATATTTGGGTTTCCCGGGGGGTTTTCGAAAAAGAGAAAAAAAAGAACAGCAAAAAGAAAAAAGAAGAAAGAAAGAAGGAAGAAAAAAGAAAAGGGAAGAAGAAAAAGGGAAGAAGAAGAAGAAAAACAACAACAAAAAAACCAAAACTCCCAACAACAAAAACAAACAACAACAACAACAAGGGGCATTAATAAAGAAAGATGAGGGAAAAGGGTTTGTCACCCCAAAACCTTTTGCTGGACATGACTGCAAATTTTAAGTAAAAAAAGGCATGGGTTTTCAAGGAGGGGGGGAAAAAGGGGGAAAAAATGTTTGTCCCCTTTACTGTCCCCCTCCCCCCAAAATCAGGGGGAAAATTTCGCATTTGACATCTGCCCAAAGTTTTTACGGGCCCAATTGGGGTAGGGGGGTTGCCTTTAAAACAGGAAATCAAAAGGTTCATAGTACCCCATTTAAAGATACCCAACCATTTTTTTTGGGAAAAGGGACTCTAGCAGAGAAACGACAGTTTTTTTGTAATTTTTTTAATTTTTTTTTGGGGTTACCATCCCTTCATTTTTATTATCGGTTGCGCCTTGTTTGAAATTTTGGGTTTTAAGGGGCCCGTTTTGTTCGAAAATTGGATCTTTGATTTTTATATATTTTAAAAAATATTTTTTATATATTTTTTTTTTTATATTTATATATAGGGAAAATGTATTTTTGGTATTTTGTATTTTGTGTGTGTGTGTGTGTGTGTGTGTTTTGTGGGTGTGTGTGTGAGTGTGGGGCTGGAAGTTGCAGTTTTACAATTTGGGGGAGTTTGTAACTTTTGTCTTGCCCGGGGGGTTAGAGGGGGAAAATTGTAAAACAGGGGCCCGGGGTTTCACTTGCCAGAAATGGGGGGATTGTGAAGGGGGGGGGGCGGTTTTAAAGGGAAAGGGGTTTTTGTAAAATCAAAATTGGAAAATTGGAAATTTGGGAAGGGAAACGTGGCGAACATTTATTGTAAGAGTGTGTGTGTGTGTGTTTTGTGTGTGTGCGTGTTGTGTGGGGTGTTTTGTGTTGTGTGGGTTGTGGTGGGGGTTGGGGGTGTGTGTGTGGGTGTGTGTAGGGTTTTTGGTGTGTGTGTGAAAGAAAATAGAGAAAAGAGTTGGGTGTGTGTATGTGTGTGTTGTGTGTGTGTAAAAAGGAGGACAGATGGTGTGGGGTTGTTGTTTTTTTGTGGGTTTTGTTTGGGGTTGGGTGTGGGGAAAGAGGGGTTAATTTCGGTATGTAAAAAAGGGGCACTCCCCCCAAAAGGGACTTCAGTTTTCCAAAAAGCAAAAATATTGTAGTTATTAGACAGTGCAAAAACTTTTTTCTTCATATTGGGTTTATTAGAATTGATTTTTAAAAATTTGTTCATCATTGGGACATGGGGACTTTACTTTGTTTTTTCCCGATTTCTTTTAATTTTTTTTTTATTTTTTTAGAAATCCCCAGTACTCTTAGAATCTTTTTCTCATCCAAAGGGCATATTAGCTTTTTTTCAATCTGGCCAAGTTTTTTGGCCAGCTTTTTTTATGCCCGTTTTTTTAAACTGGATCCTTGTGGTGTATTATTTTTACTTATTGGAGTGGTTTTAGGGGGGAGGGGGGATAGCTCAGGGGTTTCATAAATCATTTTTCCCCAAGTTGGGTTTAAAAAGCAGCTTTTGAGGGGGTTACCCAAGTGGATAGGGATTTTTTGTGCCCCTTGCTTAAAATTCGCCCCCAATTTTCACCAGTTTGAAAAGGGGTTTCCTCCCATCTTTAGGGTCAGGGAAGAAAAAAGCAGGGGGGAAGAGGGGGAGGGGGCCAACCACCCTCATTTATGCTGGCCCTGGAGAAGTGAGGTCTCTAAAGCCTTGTCCCTAGGCCCGATGGGTTTAAAGGGAAAACCTTTTACCTTTATTACCCCTTTTTAATTTTTTTTGTAAGCTTTGTTTTTTTTACTATTTGGGACCCTTCGCCCTTTGGGGACTACTCACATTTTTCATTTTATTTTTTCCCAAGGGTTTCCCTATATCAAAACTATCATCAATTCCCCGGGGGTTTCTAATTTTAAATTGTAGCTTTCAGCTATTTTCAGTCAATTACCTAAAAGTTTCAAACAAATACCCCGCATTACACCCCATGAAAATGTCAAAGATCGGGCACCGTTGTTTCCTTTTTTCTGAAGATTGCGTTTGGGTGTTTTTGTGCGCCATGTTTTTTGGTCCCCTGCAAGGTATATGTTTAAACCCCAAATTTTTTCCCTTTTTATTTTGTTTTTTTGGGGAAGGAGGAGGGAGCGTATGTGAAAAAAACCTTTCGTCATTTGACTGTCTGATGGGGGTTTTATAATTATACCCCACAAATATTTTTGATAGAAAATCGGCCCACGGTTATGTTAAATCTGTTGGTGAATTGTAGAAAAAGCGGGTGCCCTACAAGAAAAGAGTTGCCGGGGAATTTTCCCAAACATTTGCACTTCTTTTTAAAAAATTTTTTTTTTTTCCAGGGGGGGGGTTTAAATCGTTTTAAAGTGGGATATGATGAATGAAACATCTGCCCCCGGGGCTTTCTCTCCGACCCAGTGGGGATGTCCAGTGTGTGGGAAAAGAAAGAAGAGTAAAAACCAACGAGGCGGCACACCCAAATGAAGCGCATTTAAAAAAAAGAGGGGCGAGGGGGACAAGAACTAAAAAGGGAAGTTTTAAAAAATTTGGTTTTCTTTTAAAAAAATTAGTTATTTTTTGTTCCCGACCCTCTGCTGCGAGGTGTTGGTTTGGTTTTAAAAATTGTGTTAAGGAAAGTTTTAATAGTTCTTCACTGTCTTTCCCTTTCTATGTTTTTGTTGTCTGTCTGCCCTTTATTGAATGTTATCTTTCTGTCTGTCTTTTGTTCCCTTAAAAGAAAACCAGGGGTCAAAATTGGCTTTAAAATTTAAAAACATTTTCTTTTATATTTCTTGTACTTGAAAAAATTTAGATTTTTTGCTTTGAAACTTCGTTTTTAAAAATTGGGTAGCTTCCTCTCAGGCTTGGGTTTTTTCTCTCCCTAACACCAACAAAGCACCACGCGCGCGGCGCCACACCCCAAAAACCAACAAAACCACCACGCACGAAACCCCACAAAAACAAAAACACACACACACAAAACACAAAAACCAAACACGCACACACAAAAAACCCCACACACACCACCCGAGGGGGGGGGGGAAAGATTCCCTAGTGGCAGAAAAAATTTGGGGCTTTGGGGAAAATTTTTGGACGACCCGGGTTGTTTTGGGGTTGAGGGGATTTCCCCTTGGATTTAACATTAGTCCCGACTCCCTTCTTCAAAAAAGGCCCTTCGGGAAAAAGGCTAAAAACCGGGGCCCCCGTGTGGGGAAACTCAGGATAAAAATTCTTGTGCCATTTTAAATCCCTTTCGGGCCCGTTTTTTCGAAAGAGTAGGCCATTGGGGTGTCAGTGGGACAGATAAACAAGATTTTTTTAAAAACTCCCATCCCCCAGGGGACTGGATGAAAAAATAAAGCGTGAGTACTTTTTCCCTTTTACCCCCGAAAATAAAAAAAATAAAGAAAAAAAAGAAAGAAAAAAAAGGGGAAAAAAAACACACGGGCAGAGAGACAAAAGAGAGTTGCAGAAAGAGCGAGAACAGGAGAGAAAGAGACAGAAAGAGAGAGGGGGGAAAAAGGGGGAAAAAGGGGAAAAACAGAGAGAGACCCCACAGAAAAAGAAAAGGAGAAAGTTGGGGTGTACGCAAAAAAAAAAATTTTTTTTAAATCCCATTTCCAGTTTCAAAAAAGAAAATTTAAAAACTGAAAAAAATTGGGGAAAAAAAAGTATAAATTTTTCTCATTTTCTCTGCCCCTGTGATTCCCGCCCCATCCCCAAAATGCAAAAAAAAAAAAAACAAAAGGGAAAATAAAAAAAATTTTCCTTGTCACGGGGCCCTATTAAAAAGGGGGAAACCAATTTTATAAATTTTCCCCAGGTTTTTTTTTAAAAGTGTTTAAACCAAATTTTTTGTTGTTTTTCTTTGATTTATTTTTTTCTGTTTTCTTTTAGGCTTTGGGGTTGTTGTTTTTTCGTTTCCCTTCTTTCGGTTTTGATTCGTGTGGTTTTTCTCTTTTTACTTTGGTTTTTTTTTTAGGTTTTTGGGGTTTTTATTTCCCTTTTTTTCCTTTGGTCCGTGAAAAAAAATTTTAATTAAAACGAGGGGACTAAAAAAAAAAAGGGAAAAAAAAATAAAAAAGGGGGAGGGAAAAACGAAAAAAATGCAGTCTTAAGGTACCCATAAACAGGGACAGGGAAAAAACAGGAGATGGGAGATAGAAAGGGGGTTTTGGGGAAGTTAAAAAAAGGGGGACAGATATAAAAAAGGGGGAAAAGGAGAGAGGGAGAGACGAGCCCAAAAGGGAACAGCCCGGAAGTTGTTTTGAAGAAAAAAAAAAAAAAGAAGATAAAACGAGGGTAAGGCCCAAGGAAAAAACTGTTTGCCAGACGTGATGAAAGCTTGTGTGCAGACCAGCATTTGAATTTTTTTTAAATTTTTGGGAAATTTTTCTTTTGGGGTTTCCCTTTCCCCATTCCCCGCTTTTATTGTAGAAACTGTGGGGGTAAAGGAACGATGTTTCCCAAAACCCTTTGGGGTTCGTTGGGGGCGGGGGAAATCACATCCCTTAGTTTTCTCCAGGAGGTCAGAAATATTGAGGGGGGTCCCCCTTTTCTCCTCCCCCTAGTGCTTTTTTTTCCCAGCCCCTAAAGGGGGGAAGGTACCCTTTTAAAGCGGGGGTGAACGAGGGGATGTATTGAACCCCGGGGCGCGCAGTCCCCCACCCAAATTGAAACCCAACGTTTGGGATGCGGGTTTTAACCCTTTAGTTTTGGGGAAAAGGGGTTGTTTTTGGGGCCCCATTTGAGCTATCCCGCCCCCTTTTTAAAAAACCCACTGTGCTCTCCTTTAAAAAGGGAGAAAACAATTATCTTGATTGGGGTTTGGTTTTTTTGTATGGCGAGGGATTTTAAAAATGGGGCCTAAAGGCAAACTTACCCCAAGTTCGTTTTTTTCACCCCTGACAGTGATTGCTGTGTGTCTTGGGGTTTTAAAAAAATTGTAGATGCCAGGGCCCACCAGGCTATGGGAAGTGGGCAACCCCCAGCAACAACGAAACCCAAGCAAAATAAAAACAGAAAAAAATTTAAAATACAACAGCAGAAATAAAAAAAGAAAAACAAAGAACAACACCCGAAACCCAAATTACAAAAATATAAAGGGAAAAAAAAAAAAAAAATTAAAAAACCAAGAAAAAAAATGAATAAATTAAATAAAATGCTTTTGGATGGGTTGGGATGGTTTGGGTTTGAATGAGTGTTTTTTTTCCTTCTTTTGTTTTTTGCTTCTACCTATATCTGCCTTTTTAAAACCTTTTTTTAAAAATTTTTGGGCTTAGGAAAAAAATATGCAGTTAACAAAGCCCATTTTTTTAACTATTCCTGCCCAGAGTTATTTTTCTTTCTATGCTCTTTATTTTACATTCAGTATTCAAAAGCCCAAAAACCAAAGTTCTACAAAGAACTTTCAAACAACTGCAAGTGAAACCAATTAATAACATTTGTCTGGGAATAAAAAAAAAACAAAATTTAAACTCCTAAGGAATTAAACCCTAAAAGGGTCGGGATTAGCCCTTAAAACTTTAAATCTCCAAAATAAAAAAATAGGGTTTTAAAAGCCCCCCCCAAAAGTTTTTCCGGTTTCCCAAAAAGGGGTTTGAAAGTGGGGGTTTTTTGGTCTTTTTGGGTTTTTGGGGGTCAGAAAAGGGAAAGGGGGGGGGGAGGAGGGAGGGTTTTCCCCTGTTTCCCCCCGGGGCACGTAAAGGGGGAAAGCAGGATTTCATTCCCGAGGCAAAAAGGGCCCTTTATGTCAAGCCCCCTTGGGGGCGCCAGGGTCAGGGTAATGGAGGGGGCAGGGCAACCCATGCGACAAGCAGCTTTGCATGGGGTTTGCCCCCGGGAAAAAAACCCCAACACCCCCCCCCCCCCCCCCCCCCCTTTCCCTTTCCCCTCCCTTTTACAAGGACCAAGCTCCCTTCCTAAAAAAACCAACAAGTCTTCTCTTTTTTTTTTATTCCCCTTTGTTTTGGATTTCGGGAAACCAAAACGGGGTTCGGGTTTACAGAGAAAAGTCCCGGGGCCCCAAATTTTTACGGGTTTGAAAAGTTCTTTTTATTTTTGGATTTTTTTTTTTTTTTTACCCAAAGGTCGGGAAAAATTAAAAATGTGTTTTAGTAAAGGGAATTTTAAAAAAATCCGAAATTTTTAACTTTGATATTCAAGGGGGGAAAATTGGTAACTCTGTTACGTTTTTAGCGGAGATATAAAACTTTAATGTTTTCATTGGATTTTAAGGGGGTTTTTTTAATTTTAAAAAATTATGCCCAAAAAATTAAAAAACTGGGTTTTTTTATTCGTGAAGTGAAAAATTTTTCAGGTTGCGGGGACAGTTCTTTTTTTCTTGGGGGGGTTGGAGGGGGGGGAGGAGGGGGGGGAGATTGGGCAGGAAAAACACCTATTTGGTCTTAGAGTACTGCCCTAATAAACACCCTGAAGGGGGGACATTTAAAGGGGTTTGTGAAGACGCAGAGGGCGGGTCAGGTCCCCTTTTTCCCCCCAAAAATGACCACCCAAGGTCAAAAAACCCCGGCCCCTTAAATAATTACAGTGCCAGACACCGGGAAAAGGGGCCAAAGCTGTAAAAAAAAATTTTTCCAGGGGGTAATGAGTTTGGGGGGCCCTTTGGGGCCCAAAAAAACCGGACCCCTTTTGACCCCAAACTTTGTGGCTGTTTTGGGGCCCTGCAAGGGTTTTGGGGGGAGGCGTCCCTCCATCCCTGACCCCCTTCTTGGGCCCAAGGATGAAAGGTTGATGCCCGGGGCATCCCCCAAAACCCTAAGTTTTCATTTGTCTTATTTTTGACATGATCCCAATGGACAAGTGAACTATGTCAGTTCTTTGTTTCTTTTTCTTTTTCTTAATTTTTCTTCTTTTGTCTTTATTTTTTCGCTTTTTTTTTTTTCTTTTTCTTCTTTTCTTCTTTTCTGCTTCCCCGAAATTTATTTTCGAATTCTGCTTCTTGTTTTTTTTCTTCGTCTTCGTCTTCTTTTTTTCTTTTTTTCTTTTTCTTTTTCCCTTTCTTCGTCTTTCTTTGGGACGTGGTGGGGAAATGCTCGGGGACAGTAAAACGGGCCCAAGAATGCAAAAAAGGAAAAAACAGAAAAAAAGAGGGTAGAATGACATTTAGGTTCTCTTTTTCCCCTACTTTGTGATTGCCCAAGGTTTTGTGTAAAAAAAACCATATTAAATTTTGTTAACCTGAAAAAAGTGTTTTTATTTTTTATTTTGTGAATAAGGTCCCAAGTGTATTTTTCCCTCAACCCTCTGTGTTGTGGTAAAATTTTCCCTGTATTCCCTTCAAAAAAACCCCCTAAGGCAAGGGGGAAGAGGAAGAAGGGGGGACAGAGGGAGAAAAAAGGAAAAAGGGAAAGGACAAGAACATGGGGGGCGGGAAGAAGAAGAAGAAAGGAGGGAGGGGGAACTTAAAGGAGAAAAGAAAAACAAAAAGGAGAAAAGTGCAGGACAGAGAAAAAGGGGTTGAAAAAATAACCCTTTCTTTTTTAAAAATAACGAAAAATTGTTTCCCTTCTATTTTTTGTTTTTTTTTTCTCTTGGCTTGCTTTTTTAGTTTTTTTTTCCCAGGGCCCCACCCCAGAGCCGCCCCTTTATACACACACGGGGGGGCCGCAATCGCGAGTGCGGGGCCCCCCCCTCACTAGCCCATCTAGTGAGGGGAGGAGGGGGGGTTTCCCATTTTACACGGGCGGAAATTTTTTCCCCCACGACCTCTCCTTTATAAAACCTTTTTGGTTTGTTTTCTTTTTTTTTCCCCCCTCTGTCTTTGGTTATTTTTTTTTATTTTTTTTTTCTCTCTCTCTTCTTCTTTTCCTTCTCTCTTTTTCTCTCTCTCTTTTTCTTTCTTCTTTTTTCTTTTCCTTTTCTGGATAACATTTTGCGAGAGCTTTTTTGGCTTTTTTTTAAAGAAAAAAAAAAAAAAAACACATCGAAAGATGCAATCTTTTTATGCCTTCTTTCTTTGGCACTGTTATTTTTTATTTTTCAGTGAGTCAATTGGGAAGTAGAAATGGGTCCCCTTTCTCAAAGGGTCAAAAAAAACCCCTTACAAGGCTCTCTTTTCTCCGAAAAGGAAAACAAAAAAAAAAAACTGTTTTCATTTGAGATTTGGGAAATATTGCTGAAAATGTTTTGTTTACCGTTTTTCTTTTTTGTGGGTTAGCTGTTTTAAAACCGGATTTGTTTTTCAATTTTTAAGACATTTGCCCAAAAGCAAGGTAACATCACCCCTTTTTTGCTAGATATTTTATTTTTCAGAGTGTGGAATTGTTAGTCGGTCCCCTTAAAATTGGGGCTTAGTGGGAAACCCGTTTTCCTCAAAAAACTTGTTTAACGTTTTTCCTACGGAGGAATAGATTCGCGTGCCCCCAAATCTTTTCTGCCCTTAACTTTTCTTTTAAATTACTTTTAGTTTTTTTCTTCGTTTTTTTGAAAGGAGGGGGATGTGAAAACTGAAAGATTTCCGGGTTAAAATTTTGGGGGGTTTGGCTTTTTGATTTTTTTTTTAAATTTTTAGCTAAAATTTTTTTTTTTGGAAAAAGGAAGTTTTAAAAAACCACATTTCAAAATAGATGGCAAAGGTTGTACAGCCCCTTTAGGCCCAACCCCCTAGCTAGTAAAACTCAGTGGTAGTAGCTTACCCTTTTTGTTTTTCCCCAATTTTTGGGGATTTTTTTCAGGGACAAAAAATAAAATGCGAAATCGGGGCATTTTTACGCAAATTTCTCAAACACTTTTTTTTTAATCAAGGGAAAAATTTTTCAATGTCTGAAAAATTTTATGTGAAAAAAAACCCCCCCAAAATTCTAACATGAGATTTTTGTTTTTTGTGTGGGATCCCCCTACAGTGGAGAAACGGTCTCTGCTTTTAACTTCAAAACCACTGTTTCCCTGCACTTTTTTTTTTTTTAAAAAAAAGAAAGAAAGAGACTGACATGGGGGCCTTATGCCCAAATTCTATGCTGAAACCCCCTTTAAAATGTAAAACCCCGCTTAGTTTTTTTTTTTTAAAAAACCCCGGCACGTGCCCCGGGTTAAGGGCTTATGAAGCTCCCCTGGGGGGGGTTTTCGGGGACCAAGGGGAAGTTTTTCCTGCGGGTTTTGCAAGTTTGGTCCAATTGATCGGGGTTTTTGGGAAAAAATTTTTTTTTTTTTTTTTTTTAAAAAAGTAAAAAAACAAAACCTTTCAAAAACCTTTTTTCATTTCCCTGGGGTAGAGGACTATTGAAGCTGAAGGCTGCTTACATAACTTTGTTTTCCAATGAAATATGAAATTTTTCCGGGCGACTCTGAAAGTCGAGCTTGTGTTTTAGGGGTTTTTTTTTTTTTAAAGATGGCGTTAAAAAATAAAAGGCCCATTCGGGGACAAAATTTGTCGGTTGTTATTAAATCAAATTTTTTTACCTCATGGAAATGTGTTTAAATTTTTTTTTTTAAAAATGGCTAAAAAAGGGGGTTTTTTTCCAAAAAAATTTAAATTGGAAATGATTGGGAAACAAAAAAAAGGTTAAACCTTTGTTTTTTTTTTAAAAAAAAAAAAAAATTTCTTTTCCATATCTGAAAAAAAAACCCCGATTGTAAAATACTTGCAAAAAAAAAAAAGGATCTCAAATCTTTGGGATAAAAAAATTTAATTTTGTACATTGCCCAAATTTTTTAAAGCTTTCTTGCCTTTCATTTAAATTCTCCAATTTTGAAATTTTCCCCAAAACATAAAAAATGTTGAGGGTGTTTTTTTTTTCCGTTTCTTAGCTGTACACTAAAAGGACCCCCATGATTTTTTTTCCCAAACCCTTACGTGTTTTTACTTTAAAAAAACCTTTGTGGAAAAAAAATAAGAAAAACCCTACAGTTTAACTTTGTCAAGGTTTTTTGGTTTAACCCTAGCTAAAAAATGTGTATTGAAGTGCCCCTTTTTTATCCCTAAAAAATCATTTTCCTTTGTCAGATTTATCAAAAAAGGCTTTCCAAAAAAAACAAAAAAAAATTTTTCCCCAAAAAACACAACACCCAAACAGGATGAAACCCTTCCCTTTAAAATTGAAAGTTTCAGCGGGGGACGATTTGGTTTATAACGGGATAGGGGCCCCCAATGTTAGCTCCCGGGGTTTCCAGACAGGGGAAATTTTTTCTCCCTGGGGCGGGCGGGGCGGGCGGGTGCCCGGGGGGTGATTTTTTACTGGGGCACGCCCCCCACTTTCCTTTTCTGTTGTCTGAGGGTTTTGTGGGAAGGAGGGGGGCCTGTGGAGGTGGGGAAATTAGATGAGGCCCCTTCCGCTTTCCCCGACGCCAGCTTGCATTTTTTGATAGTTTTTGTTTTGGGGGGGGGAAGGGGGGGAAAAAAAGGGGGAAGGGAAAAGGAGGGAGGGGTTCATTGGAGCTTTGGGGACAGAGATAAAAAATCTTGTCTGTTAAGTTTAAATTTCCCCCAGCAAAATTTGATCCCCTTTAAAAAATATGCTTCCTTAGATTTGTGGAAACGTTTTGTCTTCAAGGGTATGTTTATTGTTTTTATTGCTTGACTTTTGATGAAATTTTAGGGGGTGTTTGTTTTTTTAAAAAACATTGCAAGGGTCCGGGAATTTGGGTTTTTACAAAATTATTTTTTGGGGCTTTTTCCCTGGGTTAGGAAAAAACCCCAAAAAGTTAAAAATTGAAAAATATGAACGCCAATTAAAAAATAAAATAAGTGGGTGAACTGATTGAATTGAAGGGGAAAGGTTTTAGTTTTAGTTGGGTTTAAGTAAGTCGGGTTTCCTTTAATTGCAATTTTTGTATTTGGGGAAGCTGTGGGGGGGGAAAAAATTTCCCAAAAACCCTAAAAGGGGCGGGCCCCGGTTTGACATTTTTTTTTAAAAGTTTTTTTCCCCCCCCCCCCCCCCCACCCAATTGTTGTCGGGAAAAAACATCCCCCCATTTCAACAATGTTATACAATCGGGAACTAGTTTTAATTAGGGCAAAGTTTTTCGTATTTAGAAAAAAAAGTTTCCCTTGTTGCCTTGCTATGATTTTTTGGGAATTTTGAAAGCATTGTAATCCCCTTTATTTTGCTCCCGCTTTGTTTAAATTTTTTTACTTTGTTGTTCTGTACTCCCAATATAAATTTGTGTTGTTTGACATGATCTGCCCTTTAAAAAATAATTTTCGGGCCCAATCGATTTTAAAACAAATAGCATTTCAAAATTGTCAAAAGGGTTTTTTTGGTAATTCATCTGTCCCCAAAAATTCCCAAAGGGAGAAAGTATAGGCCCCAGGGAAAATTTAAAAAAATTATTGGATGAACAAAAATTTGCCGCCTTTTTTGTTTTGTTTTGAAATCGATTTTTACTTTTACTTTTTTGGGTGTGGCATTGTATGATAGCTTTTTTGTG
>JASPKP010005626.1:0-15575 GCA_030674155.1 Stramonita haemastoma | reverse complement strand
CCCCTTTGCCGCCCGCATTTCCGCACTTCGAGCCGGGGCCAGCAGCGAATTCTCCCTATGCAGAAAATGGAAAAACCCCTTTTCGAGGGTGTGGCGCTGGAATTGGGGCGACCCCAGGGCCCGGAAGATGGCAAACCCCGCTTGTACAGAGCCAATTTTGTCTTTTATAAAAAAGAGTACAGTGTAGGCAAAAATCACCCCTACAAAAACCCATCCCAAAAAGTTTTCCATACGATACCATGCACCACAGTAATCTGCAGGCTCCCCCCCACACGCACAAACCCAAAAAAAACGCCACACAAACCCCAGCAAAACGCGCGCACGCGCGATGCAAAACCCACCCCCAGAATAAGAGAAAAAAGGGAACTGAAGCATTGTGACGCAAAACGCCGTTTTTTGGGATTGCCGCCCGACTTTTCCGCACTTCCAGACCCCAGGGCACAGCAGGTATTCTACCCTATGCAGACAACTGGCAACCCTTTTCGGGTTTTGTGGCGCTGGAATTGTGGCGAACCCGGCCCCGGAAGATGGCAACCCGCTTGTACAGACCCAAGTTTGCGTATGAACAGAGTACATTTTGAGGCAAAAATCACCCCTACAACACCATCCCAAAAAGTTTTCCCCATAGATACCATCCCCACAGTAATCTGCGGCTCCCCCCACACGCACAAACACAAAAAAACCGCACAACAAACCCCAGCAAACGCGCGCACGCGCGCCATGATACCACCCCCCCCGAAATAGAGAAAAGAACTAGAGTTGGGGGACGCAAACGCGTTTTGGGACCTTCCCGCCCCACTTTTCCGCACCCCAGAGCCCGGGCACGAGCGTATTCTCCCCTTATGCAGACAAATGGAAACCCTTTTCAGGTGTGTGGCGTGGAATTGTGGGGACCCCACCCCCGGAAGATGGAAAACCCCGCTTGTACAGAGCCAATTTTGTCGTATAGAAAAACAGAGTAAGTGTGGGCAAAAATACCCTACAACACACCCCCAAAAAATTTCCATTCGATACCATGCCCACAGTAATCTGAGGCTCCCCCCCCCACACGCCAAACAAAAAAAAACCGCCACACAAACACCGCGAACGCGCGCACGCGCGATGATACCCCACCCCATGAATAAGGCTAAAAAACTAGAAGCATTGTGACGAAAAACGCGTTTTCGGGCCCCTTTTCCCGCCCGCATTTTCCCCGCATTTCCCAGGCCCGGGCACCCAGCAGCGTATTCTACCCTATGCAGACAAACGGACAACCCTTTTCGAGGTGTGTGGCGCGGGAAATTTGTGGCGACCCACGGGGCCCGGGGAAGAGGGGCAACCCGCTTGTACGAGCCAAGTTTTCTTTTTATAGAAACGAGTACAGTGTAGGCAAAATTACCCCTACAACAACCCCAAAAAGATTTCCATCGATACCATGCACCACAGTAATTGAAGGTCCCCCACACGCACAAACAAAAAAACGCCAACAAACACAGGAAACGCGCGCACGCGCGCATGCATACCCCCCCCCCCGAAATTAAGAGCTAAAGAAATAAAAAGATTGTGACGCAAAACGCGTTTTCGGGACCTTGCCCCCCGCATTTTCCGCACTTCAGAGCCAGGGCACCGCAGGTATTTTCCCTATGAGACAAAGGGCAACCCTTTTTCGGGTGTGTGGCGCTGGAATTGGGGCGACCCCCGGCCCGGAAGTGGCAACCCGCTTTTTACAGAGCCAAGTTTTTCGTTTATAGAAACAGAGTACGTGTAGGCAAAAATCATACAAACACCACCCCCAAAAAGTTTTCCTAGATACCATGCACCACGTAATCTGCGGCTCCCCTCCACACGCCCCCAAAAACAAAAAACGAAACACAAACACCGCGAACGCGCGCACGGCGCATGCTACCACCCTCCCATGAAAAAGAGCTAAAGAACTAGAAGCATTGTGCGCAAACGCCGTTTTCGGGACCTTGCGCCCGCATTTTCCGCATTTCCCAGAGCCCAGGGCCCCCGCAGCGTTTTTCCCCCCTATGCAGAAAATGGCAACCCTTTTTTCGAGGTGTGGGCGCTGGAATTGGGGCGACCCCACGGCCCGGAAGAGGAAACCCCGTTGTTCAGGCCAAGTTTGTGTATAGAACAGGTACAGGTAGGCAAAAATCCCCCTACAACACCATCCCAAAAAAAAGATTTCCTACTTTTCCCATGCACCACAAAAATCTGCGGTCCCCTCAACGCAAAAAAAAAAAAAAACCCGCACCACAAAACCACCCCGAACGCGCGCACGCGGCATGCTACCCACCCCCCCCATAAATTTTAAGAGCAAAAAGAATAAAAAGCTTTGTGCCCAAACGCCGTTTTGGGCCCTTGCCCCCCGCATTTTCGCATTCCCAGAGCCCAGGGCACCGCAGCGTTTTACCCTATGCAGAAAAAACGGGGACCCCCTTTTCGGGTGTGTGGCGTGGAATTGTGGCGAACCAGGCCGGAAGATGGCCCCCCGTTTTGTACAGACCCAAAAGTTTGTCGTATGAAACGAGTACAGTGTAGGCAAAAATAACCCCTACAAACCCATCCCAAAAAGATTTCCATACGATACCATGCACCACATTTAATCTGCAGGCTCCCTCCACACGCAAAACAAAAAAAACCGCACACACAAACCCCAGCGAAGCGCGCACCCCGATTGCCCCCCACCCTCCCATGAAAAAGAGAAAAGAACTGAAGATTGTGACGAAAAAGCCGTTTTGGGACCTTCCCGCCGACTTTTCCGCACTTCCGGCCCGGGCACCAGCGGTATTTACCCTATGGAAAAAATGGAAAACCCTTTTCGAGGTGTGTGGCGCGGGAATTGTGGCCACCCACGGCCCGGAAGAGGAACCCCGCTTGTACAGGCCAATTTTTTCGTATAGAAAAGGTACAGTGTAGGCAAAATCCCCCTTTTACAACCCACCCCAAAAAAGATTTCCATAGGGATACCATGCACCACAGTATCTGCAGGCCCCCCTCACCGCACAAAACAAAAAACCGCACACCCAAAACCCCGCGAACGCGCGCACGCGCCGCAATGCATACCCACCCCCATAATAAGAGCTAAAGAACTAGAGCATTGTGACGCAAACCCGTTTTGGGACCTTCCCGCCCGACTTTTCCGCACTTCGAGCCCAGGGCACCAGCAGCGTATTTCCTTGCAGAAAAACTGGAAAACCCTTTTCGGGTGTGTGGCGCGGGAATTGTGGCGACCCCCGGCCGGAAGATGGCAACCGCTTGTACGGCCCAAAGTTTGGTTAGAAAAAGAGTACAGTGTAGGCAAAAAATCCCCTAAAACCCTCCAAAAAGATTTCCATACGATACCATTGCACCACAGTAATCTGCGGTCCCCCCACACGCACAAAACAAAAAAACCGCACACAAAACACCGCGAACGCGCGCACGCGCGATGCTTTCCCCCCCTCCCATGAATAAGGTAAAGAACTAGAAGCATTTTTTGACCCCAAAACGCCGTTTTTCGGGCCCTTGCCGCCGCATTTTTCCGCACTTCCAGGCCAGGGCACAGCAGCGTTTCTACCCTATGAGAAAATGGAAAACCCCCTTTTCGGGGTGTGTGGCGCGGGAATTGTGGCGACCCACGGCCGGAGATGGCAACCCCGC
Source organism: Stramonita haemastoma (assembly GCA_030674155.1). Taxonomy (NCBI): domain Eukaryota; kingdom Metazoa; phylum Mollusca; class Gastropoda; order Neogastropoda; family Muricidae; genus Stramonita; species Stramonita haemastoma. Next base: position 11,951 of record JASPKP010005626.1, on the reverse strand, counting down.
TTGTACGAGCCAAGTTTGTCGTATAAAAAACAGAGTACAGGTAGGAAAAAAATCCCCCAAAAACACACCCCAAAAAGTTTTCCCAACGATACCTCCACAGTATCTGCAGGCCCCCCTCCACAGACAAACACAAAAAAACGCACAAAAAAAAACCCCGCGAACGCGCGCAGCGGCAGGGCATCCCACCCCCATGAAAAAGAGCAAAAAGAACTAGAAGCATTGTGACGCAAACCCCGGGTTTTCGGGCCCTTGCCGCCGCATTTTTTTCCGCACTTCCAGAGCCCGGGCACCGCAGCGTATTCTACCCTTGCGCAAAAGGGGAAAACCCCTTTTCGGGGTGTGTGGGGGCCCTGGAATTGTGGCGACACCACGGCCGGAAAGTGGCAACCCGCTTGTACAGAGCCAGTTTGTCGTTTATAGAAACAGATTTTACAGTGTAGGCAAAAATCCCCCTCAACACCACCCCAAAATTTTTTCATACGATCCCATGCCCACAGAAACTGCGGCTCCCCTCCACCGACAACACAAAAAAAACCGCACACACAAACACCAGCGAACGCCGCACGCGCGCTCATCCCACCCTCCCCCTTGAATAAGAGCTAAAGAACTGAAGCTTTGTGCGCAAAACCGTTTTGGGACCTTGCCCCCCCACTTTTCCGCATTTCCCAGAGCCCAGGGGGCACCAGCAGGTATTCTACCCTATGCAGAAAATGGACCCCCCCTTTTTGAGGTGTTGGCGGGGGAATTGTGGCGAACCACGGCCCCGGAAGATGGAAACGCTTGTACAGAGCCAAGTTTGTGTATAGAAACAGAGTAAGTGTGGAAAAAATACCCCTACAAACCATCCAAAAAGATTTCCTACGATTACCAGAAACCTAGTATCGCAGGCCCCCTCCCACGCAAAAACACAAAAAAAACCGCAAACCAAACCCCGCAAAGCGCGACGCGCGCTGATACCCCCCCCCCCATAAAAAGAGTAAAAAAACTAGAAGCATTGTGACGCAAACCCCGTTTCGGGACCTTGCCGCCCGCATTTTCCCCGCACTTCCGGGCCCCGGGCACCCAGCAGCGTATTCTCCCTATGCAGACAAATGGAAAAACCCCTTTTTGGGTGTGTGGCGCGGGAATTGTGGCGACCCCAGGCCGGAGGGGCAACCCCGCTTGTACAGAGCCAAGTTTGTCGTTTAAGAAACAGAGTCGTGTGGGCAAAATCACCCCCTACAAACCACCCCAAAAAAGTTTTCCATACGATCCATGCACCACAGTAATCTGAGGTCCCTCCACCGCACAAACACAAAAAACCGACACCAAACACAGCAAAACGCGCGCACGCGGGGGGAAAATCCCCCCCCCCCTGAATAAGAGCAAAAAGAACTAAAAGCATTGTGACGCAAACGCCGTTTTCGGGCCCCTTGCCCCCGCACTTTTCCGCACTTCCCAGAGCCCAGGCACCGCAGCGTATTTACCTATGAGACAAAAAAAACCCCTTTTTTGAGGTGGTGGCGCGGGAATTGTGGCGCCCACGGCCGGAAGATGGAAACCCGTTGTAAGAGAAAAGTTTGTCGTATAAAAACAGAGTCAGTGTAGGCAAAAATCACCCCTAAAACCACCCCAAAAAGATTTCCTTCGATACCATGCCCACGTAATCTGCGGCTCCCCTCCACAGCACAAACAAAAAAAACCGCACACACAAAACCAGCGAACGCGCGCACGCGCGATGCTACCCCCCCTCCGGAATAAGAGTAAAAAACTGAAGTTTTGACGCAAAAACGCCGTTTTCGGGACCTTGCCCCCCGATTTTCCCCGCACTTCCGAGCCCGGGCCCAGCAGGATTTTTCCCTATGCAAAACAAATGGACAACCTTTTCGAGGTTTTTGTGGCGCTGGAATTTGGGGGCGAACCACGGCCCGGGAAAGATGGCAACCCCCGCTTGTACAGGCAAGTTTGTCGTATAGAAACAGGTACAGTGTAGGAAAAAAATCCCCCCCTAAACCCCTCCCAAAAAAATTTCCATACGATACATGAACCCAAAAGTAATCGCAGGCTCCTCCACACGCACAAAACAAAAACCGCACACCAAACCCCAGGAACGCGCGCACGGCGATGCATACCCCCCCCCATGAATAAGAGCTAAAGAACTGAAGCATTGTGCGCAAAACGCCTTTTTCGGGCCTTGCCGCCGCACTTTTCGCATTTCCCAGAGAGGGCACCGCAGGTATTCTCCCTATGCAGACAAAGGACAACCCTTTTCGAGGTGTGTGGCGCGGAATTGGGGCGCACCGGCCGGAAGATGGCAACCCGTTTGTAAGACCCAAGTTTGTCGTATAGAAACGAGTACAGTTAGGAAAAAATAAAACCCCTACAACCCCACCCCAAAAAGATTTCCTTCATCCATGCACCCAGAATTTCTGCAGGCTCCCCCCCACACGCACAAACACAAAAAACCGAACACAAAACACCAGCGAACGCGCGCACGCGCGCATGCATCCCCACCCTCCATGAAAAAAGTAAAAACTAGAAGCATTGTGACGCAAACGCCGTTTTCGGGACCTTGCCGCCCGCCTTTTCCGACTTCCAGAGCCCGGGGCACCACAGCGTTTTACCCTATGCAGAAAACGGGGGACAACCTTTTCGAGGTGTTTGGCGCTGGAATTGTGGCGACACCAGGCCCCGGAAGATGGCAACCCCGCTTGAAACAGACCCAAGTTTGTGTATAGAAAAATATGTGTAGGAAAAAATCCCCCCTACAACACCATCCAAAAAGATTTCCCATACGATACCATGCCCCGTAATCTGCAGGTCCCCTCCACACCCCCAAAACAAAAAAAACCGCACAACAAACACCAGCGAACCGCGCCGGCGCGCATGCATACCCACCCTCCCATGAAAAAAGAGAAAAAAACAGAAGCATTGTGACGCAAACGCCTTTTTGGGGCCCTTGCGCCGCACTTTTCCGCACTTCCAGACCCCCGGGGCCCAGCAGCGTATTCTACCCTAGCAGAAAAACTGGAAAACCCTTTTTCGAGGGTGTGGCGCTGGAATTGTGGCGACCCCACGGCCCGGGGAGATGGCAACCCCGTTGTACAGAGCCAAGTTTGTCGTTTTGAAACAGAGTCGTGTGGCAAAAATCCCCCCTAAACACCCCCCCAAAAGATTTCCATACGTCCATCCCCCCCCCCCCCCCCCCCCCCCCCCCCCCCCCCCCCCCCCCCCCCCCCCCCCCCCCCCCCCCCCCCCCCCCCCCCCCCCCCCCCCCCCCCCCCCCCCCCCCCCCCCCCCCCCCCCCCCCCCCCCCCCCCCCCCCCCCCCCCCCCCCCCCCCCCCCCCCCCCCCCCCCCCCCCCCCCCCCCCCCCCCCCCCCCCCCCCCCCCCCCCCCCCCCCCCCCCCCCCCCCCCCCCCCCCCCCCCCCCCCCCCCCCCCCCCCCCCCCCCCCCCCCCCCCCCCCCCCCCCCCCCCCCCCCCCCCCCCCCCCCCCCCCCCCCCCCCCCCCCCCCCCCCCCCCCCCCCCCCCCCCCCCCCCCCCCCCCCCCCCCCCCCCCCCCCCCCCCCCCCCCCCCCCCCCCCCCCCCCCCCCCCCCCCCCCCCCCCCCCCCCCCCCCCCCCCCCCCCCCCCCCCCCCCCCCCCCCCCCCCCCCCCCCCCCCCCCCCCCCCCCCCCCCCCCCCCCCCCCCCCCCCCCCCCCCCCCCCCCCCCCCCCCCCCCCCCCCCCCCCCCCCCCCCCCCCCCCCCCCCCCCCCCCCCCCCCCCCCCCCCCCCCCCCCCCCCCCCCCCCCCCCCCCCCCCCCCCCCCCCCCCCCCCCCCCCCCCCCCCCCCCCCCCCCCCCCCCCCCCCCCCCCCCCCCCCCCCCCCCCCCCCCCCCCCCCCCCCCCCCCCCCCCCCCCCCCCCCCCCCCCCCCCCCCCCCCCCCCCCCCCCCCCCCCCCCCCCCCCCCCCCCCCCCCCCCCCCCCCCCCCCCCCCCCCCCCCCCCCCCCCCCCCCCCCCCCCCCCCCCCCCCCCCCCCCCCCCCCCCCCCCCCCCCCCCCCCCCCCCCCCCCCCCCCCCCCCCCCCCCCCCCCCCCCCCCCCCCCCCCCCCCCCCCCCCCCCCCCCCCCCCCCCCCCCCCCCCCCCCCCCCCCCCCCCCCCCCCCCCCCCCCCCCCCCCCCCCCCCCCCCCCCCCCCCCCCCCCCCCCCCCCCCCCCCCCCCCCCCCCCCCCCCCCCCCCCCCCCCCCCCCCCCCCCCCCCCCCCCCCCCCCCCCCCCCCCCCCCCCCCCCCCCCCCCCCCCCCCCCCCCCCCCCCCCCCCCCCCCCCCCCCCCCCCCCCCCCCCCCCCCCCCCCCCCCCCCCCCCCCCCCCCCCCCCCCCCCCCCCCCCCCCCCCCCCCCCCCCCCCCCCCCCCCCCCCCCCCCCCCCCCCCCCCCCCCCCCCCCCCCCCCCCCCCCCCCCCCCCCCCCCCCCCCCCCCCCCCCCCCCCCCCCCCCCCCCCCCCCCCCCCCCCCCCCCCCCCCCCCCCCCCCCCCCCCCCCCCCCCCCCCCCCCCCCCCCCCCCCCCCCCCCCCCCCCCCCCCCCCCCCCCCCCCCCCCCCCCCCCCCCCCCCCCCCCCCCCCCCCCCCCCCCCCCCCCCCCCCCCCCCCCCCCCCCCCCCCCCCCCCCCCCCCCCCCCCCCCCCCCCCCCCCCCCCCCCCCCCCCCCCCCCCCCCCCCCCCCCCCCCCCCCCCCCCCCCCCCCCCCCCCCCCCCCCCCCCCCCCCCCCCCCCCCCCCCCCCCCCCCCCCCCCCCCCCCCCCCCCCCCCCCCCCCCCCCCCCCCCCCCCCCCCCCCCCCCCCCCCCCCCCCCCCCCCCCCCCCCCCCCCCCCCCCCCCCCCCCCCCCCCCCCCCCCCCCCCCCCCCCCCCCCCCCCCCCCCCCCCCCCCCCCCCCCCCCCCCCCCCCCCCCCCCCCCCCCCCCCCCCCCCCCCCCCCCCCCCCCCCCCCCCCCCCCCCCCCCCCCCCCCCCCCCCCCCCCCCCCCCCCCCCCCCCCCCCCCCCCCCCCCCCCCCCCCCCCCCCCCCCCCCCCCCCCCCCCCCCCCCCCCCCCCCCCCCCCCCCCCCCCCCCCCCCCCCCCCCCCCCCCCCCCCCCCCCCCCCCCCCCCCCCCCCCCCCCCCCCCCCCCCCCCCCCCCCCCCCCCCCCCCCCCCCCCCCCCCCCCCCCCCCCCCCCCCCCCCCCCCCCCCCCCCCCCCCCCCCCCCCCCCCCCCCCCCCCCCCCCCCCCCCCCCCCCCCCCCCCCCCCCCCCCCCCCCCCCCCCCCCCCCCCCCCCCCCCCCCCCCCCCCCCCCCCCCCCCCCCCCCCCCCCCCCCCCCCCCCCCCCCCCCCCCCCCCCCCCCCCCCCCCCCCCCCCCCCCCCCCCCCCCCCCCCCCCCCCCCCCCCCCCCCCCCCCCCCCCCCCCCCCCCCCCCCCCCCCCCCCCCCCCCCCCCCCCCCCCCCCCCCCCCCCCCCCCCCCCCCCCCCCCCCCCCCCCCCCCCCCCCCCCCCCCCCCCCCCCCCCCCCCCCCCCCCCCCCCCCCCCCCCCCCCCCCCCCCCCCCCCCCCCCCCCCCCCCCCCCCCCCCCCCCCCCCCCCCCCCCCCCCCCCCCCCCCCCCCCCCCCCCCCCCCCCCCCCCCCCCCCCCCCCCCCCCCCCCCCCCCCCCCCCCCCCCCCCCCCCCCCCCCCCCCCCCCCCCCCCCCCCCCCCCCCCCCCCCCCCCCCCCCCCCCCCCCCCCCCCCCCCCCCCCCCCCCCCCCCCCCCCCCCCCCCCCCCCCCCCCCCCCCCCCCCCCCCCCCCCCCCCCCCCCCCCCCCCCCCCCCCCCCCCCCCCCCCCCCCCCCCCCCCCCCCCCCCCCCCCCCCCCCCCCCCCCCCCCCCCCCCCCCCCCCCCCCCCCCCCCCCCCCCCCCCCCCCCCCCCCCCCCCCCCCCCCCCCCCCCCCCCCCCCCCCCCCCCCCCCCCCCCCCCCCCCCCCCCCCCCCCCCCCCCCCCCCCCCCCCCCCCCCCCCCCCCCCCCCCCCCCCCCCCCCCCCCCCCCCCCCCCCCCCCCCCCCCCCCCCCCCCCCCCCCCCCCCCCCCCCCCCCCCCCCCCCCCCCCCCCCCCCCCCCCCCCCCCCCCCCCCCCCCCCCCCCCCCCCCCCCCCCCCCCCCCCCCCCCCCCCCCCCCCCCCCCCCCCCCCCCCCCCCCCCCCCCCCCCCCCCCCCCCCCCCCCCCCCCCCCCCCCCCCCCCCCCCCCCCCCCCCCCCCGGGGGGGGGGGGGGGGGGGGGGGGGGGGGGGGGGGGGGGGGGGGGGGGGGGGGGGGGGGGGGGGGGGGGGGGGGGGGGGGGGGGGGGGGGGGGGGGGGGGGGGGGGGGGGGGGGGGGGGGGGGGGGGGGGGGGGGGGGGGGGGGGGGGGGGGGGGGGGGGGGGGGGGGGGGGGGGGGGGGGGGGGGGGGGGGGGGGGGGGGGGGGGGGGGGGGGGGGGGGGGGGGGGGGGGGGGGGGGGGGGGGGGGGGGGGGGGGGGGGGGGGGGGGGGGGGGGGGGGGGGGGGGGGGGGGGGGGGGGGGGGGGGGGGGGGGGGGGGGGGGGGGGGGGGGGGGGGGGGGGGGGGGGGGGGGGGGGGGGGGGGGGGGGGGGGGGGGGGGGGGGGGGGGGGGGGGGGGGGGGGGGGGGGGGGGGGGGGGGGGGGGGGGGGGGGGGGGGGGGGGGGGGGGGGGGGGGGGGGGGGGGGGGGGGGGGGGGGGGGGGGGGGGGGGGGGGGGGGGGGGGGGGGGGGGGGGGGGGGGGGGGGGGGGGGGGGGGGGGGGGGGGGGGGGGGGGGGGGGGGGGGGGGGGGGGGGGGGGGGGGGGGGGGGGGGGGGGGGGGGGGGGGGGGGGGGGGGGGGGGGGGGGGGGGGGGGGGGGGGGGGGGGGGGGGGGGGGGGGGGGGGGGGGGGGGGGGGGGGGGGGGGGGGGGGGGGGGGGGGGGGGGGGGGGGGGGGGGGGGGGGGGGGGGGGGGGGGGGGGGGGGGGGGGGGGGGGGGGGGGGGGGGGGGGGGGGGGGGGGGGGGGGGGGGGGGGGGGGGGGGGGGGGGGGGGGGGGGGGGGGGGGGGGGGGGGGGGGGGGGGGGGGGGGGGGGGGGGGGGGGGGGGGGGGGGGGGGGGGGGGGGGGGGGGGGGGGGGGGGGGGGGGGGGGGGGGGGGGGGGGGGGGGGGGGGGGGGGGGGGGGGGGGGGGGGGGGGGGGGGGGGGGGGGGGGGGGGGGGGGGGGGGGGGGGGGGGGGGGGGGGGGGGGGGGGGGGGGGGGGGGGGGGGGGGGGGGGGGGGGGGGGGGGGGGGGGGGGGGGGGGGGGGGGGGGGGGGGGGGGGGGGGGGGGGGGGGGGGGGGGGGGGGGGGGGGGGGGGGGGGGGGGGGGGGGGGGGGGGGGGGGGGGGGGGGGGGGGGGGGGGGGGGGGGGGGGGGGGGGGGGGGGGGGGGGGGGGGGGGGGGGGGGGGGGGGGGGGGGGGGGGGGGGGGGGGGGGGGGGGGGGGGGGGGGGGGGGGGGGGGGGGGGGGGGGGGGGGGGGGGGGGGGGGGGGGGGGGGGGGGGGGGGGGGGGGGGGGGGGGGGGGGGGGGGGGGGGGGGGGGGGGGGGGGGGGGGGGGGGGGGGGGGGGGGGGGGGGGGGGGGGGGGGGGGGGGGGGGGGGGGGGGGGGGGGGGGGGGGGGGGGGGGGGGGGGGGGGGGGGGGGGGGGGGGGGGGGGGGGGGGGGGGGGGGGGGGGGGGGGGGGGGGGGGGGGGGGGGGGGGGGGGGGGGGGGGGGGGGGGGGGGGGGGGGGGGGGGGGGGGGGGGGGGGGGGGGGGGGGGGGGGGGGGGGGGGGGGGGGGGGGGGGGGGGGGGGGGGGGGGGGGGGGGGGGGGGGGGGGGGGGGGGGGGGGGGGGGGGGGGGGGGGGGGGGGGGGGGGGGGGGGGGGGGGGGGGGGGGGGGGGGGGGGGGGGGGGGGGGGGGGGGGGGGGGGGGGGGGGGGGGGGGGGGGGGGGGGGGGGGGGGGGGGGGGGGGGGGGGGGGGGGGGGGGGGGGGGGGGGGGGGGGGGGGGGGGGGGGGGGGGGGGGGGGGGGGGGGGGGGGGGGGGGGGGGGGGGGGGGGAGATGGCAACCCCGCTTGTACAGAGCCAAGTTTGTCGTATAGAAACAGAGTACAGTGTAGGCAAAAATCACCCCTACAACACCATCCAAAAGATTTCCATACGATACCATGCACCACAGTAATCTGCAGGCTCCCTCCACACGCACAAACACAAAAAACGCACACACAAACACCAGCGAACGCGCGCACGCGCGCATGCATACCACCCTCCATGAATAAGAGCTAAAGAACTAGAAGCATTGTGACGCAAACGCCGTTTTCGGGACCTTGCCGCCCGCACTTTTCCGCACTTCCAGAGCCAGGGCACCAGCAGCGTATTCTACCCTATGCAGACAAACTGGACAACCCTTTTCGAGGTGTGTGGCGCTGGAATTGTGGCGACACCACGGCCGGAAGATGGCAACCCCGCTTGTACAGAGCCAAGTTTGTCGTATAGAAACAGAGTACAGTGTAGGCAAAATCACCCTACAACACCATCCAAAAAGATTTCCATACGATACCATGCACCACAGTAATCTGCAGGCTCCCCTCCACACGCACAAACACAAAAAACCGCACACACAAACACCAGCGAACGCGCGCACGCGCGCATGCATACCCACCCTCCATGAATAAGAGCTAAAGAACTAGAAGCATTGTGACGCAAACGCCGTTTTCGGGACCTTGCCGCCCGCACTTTTCCGCACTTCCAGAGCCCAGGGCCCAGCAGCGTATTCTACCTATGCAGACAAACTGGACAACCTTTTCGAGGTGTGTGGCGCTGGAATTGTGGCGACACCACGGCCGGAAGATGGCAACCCGCTTGTACAGAGCCAAGTTTGTCGTATAGAAACAGAGTACAGTGTAGGCAAAAATCACCCCTACAACACCATCCCAAAAGATTTCATACGATACATGCACCACAGTAATCTGCAGGCTCCCCTCCACAGAAAACACAAAAAACCGCACACCAAACCCAGCGAACGCGCGCACGGCGCATGCATACCCCCTCCCATGAATAAGAGCTAAAGAACTAGAAGCATTGTGACGGCAAACGCCGTTTTCGGGACCTTGCCGCGCACTTTTCCGCACTTCAGAGCCCAGGGCACCAGCAGCGTATTCTACCCTATGCAGACAAACTGGACAACTTTTGAGGTGTGTGGCGCTGGAATTGTGGCGACACGGCCGGAAGATGGCAACCCGTTGTACAGAGCCAAGTTTGTCGTATAGAACAGAGTACAGTGTAGGCAAAAATCACCTACAACACCATCCCAAAAAGATTTCCATACGATACATGCACCACAGTAATCTGCAGGCTCCCCTCCACGCACAAACACAAAAAAACCGCACACACAAACACCAGCGAACGCGCGCACGCGCGCATGATACCACCCTCATGAATAAGGCTAAAGAACTAGAAGCATTGTGACGCAACGCCGTTTTCGGGACCTTGCCGCCGCACTTTTCCGCACTTCCAGAGGCCCAGGGCACCAGCAGCGTATTCTCCCTATGCAGACAAACTGGACAACCCTTTTCGAGGTGTGTGGCGCTGGATTGTGGCGACACACGGCCGGAGATGGCAACCCGCTTGTACAGAGCCAAGTTTGTCGTATAGAAACAGAGTACAGTGTAGGCAAAAATCACCCTACAACACATCCAAAAGATTTCCATACGATACCATGCACCACAGTAATCTGCAGGCTCCCTCCCACGCACAACACAAAAAAACGCACAACAAACACCAGCGAACGCGCGCACGCGCGCATGCATACCACCTCCATGAATAAGAGCTAAAGAACTAGAAGCATTGTGACGCAAACGCGTTTTCGGGACCTTGCCGCCCGCACTTTTCCGCACTTCCAGAGCCAGGGCACCGCAGGTATTCTACCCTATGCAGACAAATGGACAACCCTTTTCGAGGTGTGTGGCGTGGAATTGTGGCGACACCACGGCCGGAAGATGGCAACCCGCTTGTACAGAGCCAAGTTTGTCGTATAGAAAGAGTACAGTGTAGGCAAAAATCACCCTCAACACCATCCAAAAGATTTCCATACGATACATGCACCACAGTAATCTGCAGGCTCCCTCCACAGCACAACACAAAAAACAAAAAACCGCACACACAAACACCAGCGAACGCGCGCACGCGCGCATGCATACCCACCCTCCATGAATAAGAGCTAAAGAACTAGAAGCATTGTGACGCAAACGCCGTTTTCGGGACCTTGCCGCCCGCACTTTTCCGCACTTCCAGAGCCCAGGGCACCAGCAGCGTATTCTACCTATGCAGACAAACTGGACAACCCTTTTCGAGGTGTGTGGCGCTGGAATTGTGGCGACACCACGGCCCGGAAGATGGCAACCCCGCTTGTACAGAGCCAAGTTTGTCGTATAGAAACAGAGTACAGTGTAGGCAAAAATCACCCTACAACACCATCCCAAAAAGATTCAACGAACCGCACCGATACACCCTCCGAAAACAAAAAAGAACATAAACGCGAACGCCGTCGGGCCTGCCCCACTTTTCCGATAAGAGCCAGGACGAGCATCCTATTCGGACCTGGCAACTTTTGAGTTGGGCGGGACGGCGACCCCGGAAATGGAAACCCTTTGGTTGTGTGCGGAAGTGTGGCACACCCCCCAAGATACGTACAGCCAAGTTCTGAGGTCTAGGCAAAACACAAACCCACCAAAAATCAGAACGGCAGCCGATGACCCCTCCAGAAACAAAAACAAACAGACGCAACGCGTCGGCGCGCCCACTTCCGAATAGAGCAGACAAGATGTATCTAACCTTCGGACGGCCCTTTTCGGTGGCGGGATGGGCGACACACGGAAGATGGACCCCTTTCGAGTGTTGTGCTGGAATGTGGAACAGGCCAAACACCCTTACAACCATTCGTTCAACGATACATGGGCAAAATCACTACAACCTCCAAACCTACAACACAAACATAACGCACCCACACGCACAACCAACGCACCCAAACCACACGAGGCAGATACCACCATGACAAAGCGTTTGACTGGCTGCGACTACGCTTCGGGCCTGCGCCCGACTTTCCCCTCAGAGCAGGACACCTCGATTAGCCTGGAACGACAACCTGAGGTGGCGCGTTGCGACCAGTGGATGAACGTGTAGGAGGCAAATACACAAAAACACACACAAAAGATTTCCATACGATACATGCACACAGTAATCTCGGCTCCCCACGCAACCAAACCAAAACACCACACCGACCGCGAACCCCCCCGAGTAAACGCTAGAAAGCTAGACTGGCATTTGACTCAAGCCGGGACCTGCCCCCGCTTTTCCCATTCAGACAGGCAACGCAGGTTTCGCGAATGGACAACCTTTCGGGGTGTGAGCCTGGAATTGGGCCACCGTCCGAAGAGAACATATGTACAACAAATAGCGTACAAAACAAAGATCATAGCAAACACCCTAATACATCCTCAACAGATTACAACAATACGCACACCAGTGAGGCCTCACCGCACAACACAAAAACAAAGAACAAGCGAACGGCGCAACGCGTTTTCGGCCTGCCTGAATAGTCGCACTAAGCCGGACGCAAACGTTTTCGACCTTCCCGACACCATTGCGAGCCGGGCCCGAGGTATACCACCCAAACATGGCACCCTTCGTGTACAGTTGCCATGACACAACAGCCGAGGCAATCCCCCGCAAACAAACAAGTTCCAAAACATCAACGCACGTGATGCAACCCACCCTCCCATACAAACCAAAAAATACACATCGAGCAAACGCCGTTTGCACCCCCCCACTATCACTCCAAAACCCAAAACGCGATACCTGCGCACGCATATACCTATCCAGCAAACTAAGATATTTCAGATGTGACAGGGGTGCGGGAATTGTGCGCGCACCAG
>JASPKP010005624.1:0-15583 GCA_030674155.1 Stramonita haemastoma | reverse complement strand
TTTTAAAATATTTATATATTTTATATATATATATAAAAATAAATTTTATAAAATATAAAATTTATTTTTTTTTTTTTTTTTTTTTTTTTTGTTTTTTGGGGATTTTTTTTTTTTTTTATTTTTTTTTCATTTTTATCTTTTTTCATTTGTACGACATGTCTTTTAAGGTTTTTCTTTTTCAAATATGATAAAAATATATGCATATAAATATTTTGATATAAAATTTTTATATATATATTTTTTATTATATATATATATATATATATTATATATATATATATATATATTATATGTTTTTTTTTTCTTAGATGGATGGCTTGATGAAAAAAAGCAATTGCCTGCTTACTCAATGTACCATCTGTAAGTAAAAGTTTGATTTTGCCCTTGACTTTGACACACACATACAACACCAACACACACCACACACACACACACTCACACTCACCACACCACACTCACACCATTGTTATTCGCTAGTCCTTAGTCATAGAGGGTGGGCCACTGGGAGTCCTTCATGAAAAAACTTGTTCATCTTTTCTAAGATTGTTGGTCATGCAGGAAAGGGACAAGTTAAGAGAACTCAGGACTTCAGCACTAGCTGGTCTTCAAACTTTTAAATTTTTAGAAGGTTGAACAGTTGAAAGTAAATCAAGAGCTGTGTTTCTTTGTTGTTCTGTCAGCAAGTCTCTGTATTTTGCCTGTTTGATTGTTGACTTTAGTGGAATAGAAGTCGTGAATTACTTGGTGTTTATGAAATTGATGTGTCATTTGATCTTGAACTTTTAACTGGAAAGGAGGGTGTAAGGGTTTGGCTTTTTTTTAAAAATAAAAAGTTGTTTTATTTTGCTGGATGTTTTAACCATGAGTCAAATAATATGCATTTAGCTGAACACTTTAAAAATGAATAAAATGAGAGGTACTGATCACAAAACTCTTGTTGTTTTTGTTGTTGTTGTTGTGTTGTTGTTATTGTTGGTGGTGGTGGTGGTGGTGGTGGTGTGTGTGTTTGTGTATGTGTGTGTGTGGTGTGTGTGTGTGTGTGTGTGTGTGTGTGTGTGTGTGTGTGTGTGTGAGTGAGTGTCTATGAAAAGCCAACAGTTAAAGAGCCATAACTGACCCTGTATATAGATGCCAGGGGCTTTGTCAGTATAAATAGGATCCCAGTCTTCTGGACTTTCTGTGCAAGAAGTCTCCTCTTTTCACTTACTCTCTTTGTATCTGTCTTTTCCCTCACCTTTCTACCCTCTCTTTCTTACCTGTTTTCTGTCTTTGCAGTCTGTTCTCCTGCCCTTTTTTTCTCTCTAAGGAACCTCATATTTTTCTATTATGCATCACATGACATTTTACCGGTAATGTTTTTGGTCTGGTGACCAGGTAATGAAATCGCAAACACTGGGATGAGTACAGGGTGTCCATTCTGCCCAGTTGGCTCGTTTAGCATTACACACACACACACACACACACACACACACAGATATATATATATATATATATATATATATATATATATATATAATATATATATATATATTATATATATGTGAAGGAAGGTGGCAGGATGGTTAAGACGACCTGCCAACAAGTAAACCATGAGGTTCTGGATTCGTACCTAGCCTCACCCTTTCTTCCCAGTTTGACGAAAAAAATCAAACTGAATGTCAAAGTCATTTGGATGAGACCATAAACCGAGGACCCATGTGTGAATGCAAGTAGAACATCTTGCACACATGTTAAAACCCCATTCCGCCTTTCAGAAGAGCAAGCCAACGTCTGCCGGTAGGAGCGGATGACAGATTAAAAAAAACAACCAGCATACACACAGGTGTCATGTTTAGACACCATACTGAGGAAAAATCGGGGAGTTGGGAGTCACAGGGTGTTGTGTCCAAAGCCTAACTGAAATTGAAAGTAGATTGTAATATGTAATATGAGTTATTTCCCTTGAATAAAAGGGCACTTCCGGTTCCAGACAAGTGCCACGTTGTTCTGGTTTTATTGTGCGCAAGCCGTACGTTTGTATTTTGAATGTATTAGGCCACTAGCTGGTCATTCTCAAGAGAAACATAACAACTGGCGACGAGGTAAAGTACGTTTTTCAAGTCTATATCATCCAAATGGCGACAAGTCTGCCAAATTTCGAACATTTTCACATCTATCAAGACAATGAAAACGTTGGCACACGTTGGCGGAAATGGCTGTCAAAGTTCGAAAATCTCGTGTGTGCTTTGGACATTACAAGAGACGCTCGAAAAAAAGCCCTACTCCTTCATTACGGAGGCGACGAAATCTTCGAAATTTACGAATCTTTCTCTGACGAGAAAAAGGGGATCGGCGCAACCATCGACGACGAACCAAACGAATACAACGTGCTCAAGACATCTTTCACTGAATACTTCACCCCAAAGAAGAATACCAGCTACGAACGTCTGAAGTTCAGAGATGTGACACAAAACACAGGTGAGACAATTGACAGTTTCCATACTCGACTCCGTGCGTTAGCAATAAACTGCGATTTTCACGATGCAGACAGTGAAATTCTGACACAAATTCTGCATGGTTGTACATCATCTAGACTGAGGAGAAGAGCGCTTAGGGATTCGTTTACACTGGACCAGATACTTTCGGAAGCACGATCTCAAGAGCTGTCCGAAGCTAGGGCTGCAGACATTGAACAAACGGCTCACAGTCACAAAGTGAATGCCGTCAAGAATTCTGCCGGTCGTAAGCATGGAAGAGGAGGAGGTCAGTCCTCACACACAAACAATCGTGAGGGACAGAGTGGCTTCCAGCAGAGAGGCAGAGGTGGATTTTCTCAGCGAGGTAGAGGAAGTTCCAGACCGCCAAGACAAAATACAACATGCCGTAACTGTGGTGGACCATTCCCACACCCCGACGGATGTCCAGCTGCGGGAAAGCAGTGCAGAGCTTGTTCGAAGATAGGACACTACTCTCGTGTTTGTAGATCCAAACAAAAGCCTGTGAAGATCAACAACGTATCGAATACTTGTGACAGATCAGCCGATAGCTCCAGTGAGGAATCAGTCTTCCACGTCACCCACAATTCCAAAATTCCAGCAGTCCATGCCACACTGTTTGGGAAAGAAACGTCATTTCTTGTCGACAGTGGTGCGACAGTAAATATTGTGCACACGTCGATATGCCCAACAAATCTGAAACTCAAACAGCCATGTCCCAGAATTATGGCCTACGGTTCTGACAAACCTTTGCCTGTGGATGGATACTTTTCGACAGACCTAGAATACAAAGGCAAAAGAACACATGCAAAATTCTACGTCATCAATAGTGACAAGAAAACAGATAGTCTTATCTGCGCAGACACTGCACAAGCTTTGGGACTGATACAGTTCGCATTCTCTGCGAGCCTGAATTTGGACACATCTGCCCAATCAACAAGTTCCATCGCTGACAACTTCACAGAACTTTTTGATGGTAAACTAGGACACATCAAAGATACGAAAATCAAACTGCATGTGGATCCTGAAGTACAGCCTGTTGCGCAACAGCACCGACGTGTTCCATTCCATCTTCGAAAACAGGTGGAGGCCGAACTGAAGAAACTTCAAGAATTGGACATCATCGAGCCGGTAACTGGACCGACTCCCTGGGTCAGCCCTATTGTGTGCGTCCCCAAGAAACGTGAGGGAGAAGTTAGAGTGTGCGTTGATATGCGCGAACCAAACAAAGCAATAGGTAGAGAAAAACATCCTATGCCAACACTCGACGACTTGATTGCAGATCTGAATGGGGCTACAAGGTTCAGCAAACTTGACATGACTCAAGCATATCATCAGCTGGAAATTGACTCAGACTCTCGTCAGATCACTACATTCTCAACTCACGTTGGATTGTTCAGATACAAAAGGCTGTTATTTGGAGTCAATGCAGCTTCAGAAATTTTCCAAAACGCCATATCCAATGTATTGCATGACATTCCTGGCGTTAGAAATCTGTCTGACGACATCATCGTTTTCGGGGCTACTCAGCAAGAACATGACAAGAGCTTGAAGAAGACACTTCAACGCCTACAAGAGGTGGGAGCAAAACTCAACCGCAAGAAATGCATTTTTTCTGCGTCCGAGCTGACCATCTTTGGCCATGTGTTTGGAAGAGGGGGGATGACCGCAGATCCTGAGAAAACCAAGACAATTCTCAATGCCCCTGCACCTACAAACATCGCTGAACTCAGATCGTTTCTTGGTATGACTCAGTACATGGCTAGGTACATTCCTGCGTATGCGACAATCACCAGTCCACTGCGTGAACTACTCAAGAAAGATGTGAGTTGGACCTGGTCAGCAGCTCAACAGGCGGCGTTCGAAAAGCTGAAAGAAATGCTCACCTCAAGCCCAGTCATGGCATACTTTGATCCTGCTAAAGAAACGTCTATCCTGGTGGATGCTAGCCCAGTTGGTCTTGGGGCGATTCTCGTCCAAGACAACAAGGCAATCTGTTACGCGAGCCGAGCGCTCACAGACGTCGAAAAACGCTACTCACAGACAGATAGAGAGATGCTTGCTGCTGTCTATGGAATCGAACATTTCCACTTGTACGTGCAAGGAGCTCCATTCAAACTCATCACTGACCACAAACCACTGCTCGGGATAGTCAAAAGCCGAAACCCAACAACAGCCCGAATTGAGAGATGGCGTCTTCGACTCATGCCGTACGAGGTCGAATTCGTGTACAGACCAGGCAGAAATGAACAAAACCCAGCTGACTACATCAGCCGGCATCCTCAAACAACACCTGCCAGAGACAACGCTGGTGAGGAGTACATTGCATTCCTAGCCAAATTTGCAGTACCGAAAGCAATGACGCAAGGCGATGTTCGAGCTGAAACTCAGAAAGACCCTCAGCTCCAGAAAGTTATGCAGGCAGTCCAAACTGGACAATGGAGAAGTGACATTTCAGACTTTGCACGATTCAAAGACGAGTTATCCGTGCATGATGGACTTGTTCTTAGAGGTCATCGTCTCATTCTTCCGCAGTCACTTCAGAACCAAGCCATAGACATTGCTCACCAGTCACACCAAGGTATTGTGAAGACCAAGCAACTGATCCGGGAAAAAATCTGGTTTCCTGGTATCGACAAACTGGTTGAGAATGCTGTGAAGTCCTGTATTCCATGCCAGGCCACGTACAAAGGACCAACACAGAGAGAACCTCTCCAACCAACACCACTCCCTTCAGGCCCATGGGTAGCAGTGGCGATTGACTTCGCTGGACCGTTTCCATCGGGAGAATACGTGTTGGTGGTCACTGACGAATACAGTCGATACCCAGAAGTGGAGATCGTCTCATCCACTTCAGAAAGAACCATACTCCCCGTCTGGACCAAATTTTCGCACGCCAAGGCTTCCCTGAAATCTGCAAGACAGACAATGGCCCACCATTCAACGGTCAAGCCTTTGCACAATACGCTGAGAGGAATGGTTTCAGGCACAGGAAAATTACGCCTGTGTGGCCTGAGGCGAACGGTGCAGCTGAGCGCTTCGTGGGAACCCTCAAAAACAACATCCGTACATCAACAGCTGACGGCCGAAACTGGAAGGAGGAAATCCCAACGTTCCTCCGAACATTTAGGGCAACGCCACACACTGCAACTGGTGTCTCGCCATTCGAGGCAATGACAGGACGGAAGATGAACGTCGGTCTACCCACAGCTCCGAAACATCTCTCTCCGGTCCCTGTGCATACTCGTATTGCGCACAATGACCATCACAATAAAGGAAAGATGGCAGAATACGTTAATGCCCGCCATCACACTGCACAAGCAAACATGGCACCTGGTGATTACGTGTTGGTCAAGCAGCCCAAGCAAAATGCGCTGACAACGCCGTACAACACGACGCCATGCCTGGTGAAAGAGAAGAAGGGGAGCATGATAACAGCTTGCCGCCCTGACGGATCTCTCATCACCAGAAATTCGTCCCACTTTCGACAGCTGCCAGCACACATCAACATTCCTGGCGACGTTCCAGAACTCGATGCTCCAGAGGACCCAGACATCATTCCTGGAGACATCATTCCTGCTGAGACTCCTTCAACTGGAGAAACTGGGAACAACAATACAAGCTCCGACCAGCTTCCATCACCCAGTACAAGACGTTCAGGCCGAACCACCAAAACTCCAACTTACCTGAAAGACTACGTCCTCAACTAATCCATTACGTCGATCTTGTACATGACCTGTCACTAGAGGACAACGTGTAGTTAGGTTTCTCTATTTAGTCAAATTTAAGCATTGTTTGATATTAAATATCATTTATGTTTCTAGTCATTGTCAGAGAGCATCAGAATGCTCTGTAGTTTTGATTTGTGTTTATGGCCTGTATATCAAGGAGGACAGCAGTGTAGCTAGGCTGATCCAACTTGATCCTAAGTGATCGTGTAGAGTGGTCACAATATTATGTTCTTATTATCACAAGAAGAGCATCAGAATGCTCTGTATTTTGGATTGTGTTTATGGACTGTATATCAAGAAGGACAGCAGTGTAGCTAGGCTGATCCAACTTGATTCTAAGTGATCGTGTAGAGAGGTCACAATATTATAGTTTTTAAGTGATCGTATATTTTGGTCATATTAGCCTACTAAAATTTCTTTCATTTCATTTTATTCATGAAAGCTTAAACCTCAAGTCATATACTTACATATGAGTGAAGGACCGGACGTGAATTCCAAGAAACCATTCAGAACTGAGTGGACACTTTTTCATCAAAAACTGAATATCTTGACATTCAAGTTTATCATTTGTTCGTGCAAAATTTAATTTGATTTTATATGACGTTCCTATATTGGCACAGTAGGCATAACCAGTCACTCATGTGTTTGCATCCCTTTATTCTATTCTATTGGATGTTTTGAATTTTCTCAATGTCTCTGACATACACACCCACATGCAGCCAAGACATGTATTTGCTTACTGATGTGTATTCAATATATATTGATGAAGCCAAAGGTTTAATTTTTAGAAACCATTGAATTCAAATTAATGCACAATGCATATCTTCCTCAAATTTTCGAGTTTCGGATGTTACTCTTTGACAATTCATTTTCATTGTAATTGTCCATTCAAGTTGAGGAGGGATGTTGTGTCCAAAGCCTAACTGAAATTGAAAGTAGATTGTAATATGTAATATGAGTTATTTCCCTTGAATAAAAGGGCACTTCCGGTTCCAGACAAGTGCCACGTTGTTCTGGTTTTATTGTGCGCAAGCCGTACGTTTGTATTTTGAATGTATTAGGCCACTAGCTGGTCATTCTCAAGAGAAACATAACACAGGGCGGCTCGGGGTTGTATATGGCAACATTCTGGTGGCTCCTGCGACGGTACTGGAACCATTTGTATTGGTCATTGCCTTTCCAATGGATCATATCTGTGGCGTGGAGAGGGGGGTCTGCTGCATGGGTAACAGTTTGTCCTCCGTACTTACTTATCCAGGCTTTGCTTTCTAAAGACTAGAGCGCAACTCCATAGTCTTCCAAGACTGATGGGTTCCTTATATATATATATATATATATATATATATATATATGTATATATATATATATATATATATATATATATATATATATATATATATATATATGTATGTATGTATATATATATATATATATATATATATATATATATATATATATATATATATATATATATATATATATATATATGTGTGTGTGTGTGTGTGTGTGTGTTACCCAGGGTGATTAGATTAAGTAGAATGGCTGGCGTCCTCAGAAATTAAATGATTCAGGTATTTTGTCGGGTTTTTTGTGATCTTTTCATCCAGGTTCAGTGTTGAATATTTCAGTATCCCACGTTGATTTTTAACTTGAAGTTGATGAACATGATAGCCAAATGGAGGAGACCATTCAACTTCAATCCCATGGATTTTTTAAGTACTGGGTTCGGATCTCTTTAGTATCTGATGAATTAAAGGTGGGGATTTTTATGACCTCCCAGGTCAGCTTCAAGTGCAGACCAGCCAGTGCCTTAATTCCATTCATGTATATACATATGTAGAAGATCAAACATGGAGGTTAAAGATCCTGTCTTTCATGTCAGCGTTTGGTGGGTTACGGAAACACAGTCATACCAGCATACATCCCTGAAGCTGGAATGTGGTTGCAAAAACACTTGCATAGGCAAAATCTCACCATTGGTGAACCTCCCAGCTCTAGTGGAGAAACAAACAACAACAACAACAAACAAAAAACCCCTTGAAGTGACTGTTGATGTGAGTGACTGGAACTGAGTGAGGCAACATCCCTGATATGGCTTCCATGGTTGATGGGGTAGACTATGTACAACATGAACTGAAACGAAAGCCCCTTTTCACTGTGATCTGAATGAGGAAGATGTGTGTGTTGTTTCCATTAATCACTGCTGATAGAGCTCTTGGCCTGGGACAGTTACACGTAGAACACTTCCCCTCTGAGGATGCCTGGGGTCTCTCAGTATAAATACCATCCATCCCCACCATCTGCAAATTTGGAGCTAGAAATTTCCTCTTTTCTATCCCTCTTCTTTGTTTCTGCCCTGTTCCTTTTCTTCCTGTCACCTCTTGTCTATTTTCTGCCTTCTTGGGGTCCACTCCCTTACTTTGTTCCAGAAAGACTTAGAAGACAACAATTCTTCTTCTTCTTCTTCTCAATGGTTTAATGTCCATTTACTACAAGGTGGTTTAGACAATGGTACATTCACGTTAAGAATGTACAGAAAAAGAGGATTAGGGGAAAGGTGAAAGGATGAAGAATGTAATGGACGGTGATATGTCTATAAAATTATTTCCCAAGCTGAAGTCTAATGCGCTGGGCCTGATTTGTCAGGTGCTTAACAGCAGCACAACGCATTTTCATTCATATGACAGACAACAATAGCAGATGTCTGAGTGTTCAAAGAAGAATAAGAAGTGGAAAAAGAGAAGACAGCTATCACTGTTACAGAGGTCTGTGTGTAAAGCTGGACTACTATGGTCCTTGTACACCGTGAGTATTGCAGCTCTATAGCTTTTTTTTTTTTCATCATTCAGAGAAATGGCAGAATGCTGATTCTCCTTTGTCCTCAAACACCCAGACAGCAACTATTGTTGTCTTGTCTGTCATATGACAAGAAAGCATTGTTGCTGCTGTTAAACACCTGACAAGTCAGGCCCAAGCGCTTTGATTTGTTTTTACAAGATATAGCGCTATATAAATCCATCTATTATTTTACTATTATTTCGGCATGAGTCACTATTCTCTACACACTCTCCATTCGCTCCATAGCAGTAGGCTCCTCACTGATTGCAGACACATCAGTCAACCAGTTTCATAGCGCGCGTTTAATGGCTGCTTGCACAAGACAAAACTATCGACATACAAGACACCCAAACAAAGCATGTAATGTATGATTGTGATTGTATACACTTCATGGCAACAAAATTATTTACCTCATAAAATGGTCCATCTCATTCGTAAGGGGGTTTTTTGTTTGTTTTTTTACACAACAGCAAAGTATTCTGCAATCAGGGTCACACAAAATATTAAGTTTATGGATTGAAAATTGAAGAGCAATCAATTGATAATTTACTAAGTTGACCCTAATACCTTAGGAGTGTGGTTTTCTTTCGTGGTCGTAAAGTGAGTTGTCTAAATTCAGTCCAGAATGATGTTTTCAATATTCTGGACAGAGACTGGAGGGGGAATCTGGAAATGGACGTGTGACATAATAAATCTTATCTGACCTGGGTAGAAACTACGGAGTATTTTATCAAATCAAACAAAGATTTTACAGCAGAAAGGGGTAGTAACTACCAAGTATTTTATTGAATCAAACTGGCATTTCCCAGCAGTCTATTTTCATTTTCTGAAAGCTCCTGACCATGCAAAAGCCCACACTGAAGCAGCCATTTGTTCAGCAAAGCCAGCCAGAAATCTGTACAGCTTCAATACACAATACACGGAGGAAGGTGGCAGGACAGTTAAGATGTTTGCCTGTTTAACAAATAAATCATGGATTCTGGGTTCAATTCCCAGTCTTGCCCTTTCTTCCCAGTTTGACCACCAAAAAAAAATCAAACTGGAACGGTCACATTCACAAAAATCTCATCATTGGTGAACCTCAGAGATCTAGCTGAAGAACACAAATAAAATGAAAAAAGAAAAAAATACACAATACAGCTACCTGATGACAGAAACCAGACACCTGTATTGTGCATAGCAGGGCAGGGCTTCTATACAGTCCGTCACTTTGTCCTGGGGGGCAACAGGCAACGTTAAAGGAATGCATGACAATTAGTTCTTTACGTACAACGAAGTCTGGAGGGGGAATCTCAAATGGACATGTAACATAATTATTTTCTGTAGCCTGTAACATATCACTGCAGTGAAATGACATACCAAAATCAAAGAGCAGTGTTAAATCTCAGTGTGGAGGGGTGGGGGTAGCCTAGTGGTTAGAGCATTGTGTTTGTGATCCAGCAGTAGCTAGGGTGAAGGGGGTCAGTTGAAGTCTCTACCTGGTGACCATTTTCAGGGATTTTTCCCCCCAGGGAGATAGATATCTTTAGTACCAACTTCACTCCCTGAAAGTCCTTCAGATGAGACTATAAACTGAGATGCTATGTGGGTTAAGTTATGCAGAACATCTTGGATACATATTCAAAGCTCATCCACTTTTCACAGAAGCAAGCTTAGGTCATCTAGGACTGGTGGTATGAGGAACACAAACATGCCAGCATGCACCCTGAAACCTGGAGAGGGATTGGCGCCACCAGTCAGGTAGCCAAAAAACACACTACTAGAAAAAAAATAGTACAGTGCCTTCATGACTTTAAAAGCTGAATCAAACTTTATAATTTTTTAGCACAAAGCCCTTTTTCAAAATTCATTTCAGTCATGACTTTGGTCATCAATCAATAAGCCGAAGCATTTCTATCCAGACTTGCACAACTGGCAAAGATTTGCAACACACACCATTCATGTACCTTTCTTGACATTTTGAAAACTCTTGATCTCTACCCATTGAATTTTGGAACAAAAAAGGGTTGGGTTTTTTTCATATGCACTTTGGTTGTTTAGTTAAACTAGTCTTATTTTGTATTTTCCTCACTGACATGAATACATGTATATTGTTATTTTTACAGAGCTTGCTCTTAGAGGGCTACTTCTGTACTTTAGGAAAATTTATGTTATTTTTTCTTCAGTATGCACATGAAAGGTTGACATCTTCTTCATTCTTACACTGGTGAAGAACAAAGGGGGACAAGTTCTTCTGACTCTTCTTCAAACGAAGTTGCTACCCCTTTCCTTTGGATAAGACTATAAACTGAGGTCGGTGAGCAAACCACTCCGAACATCTAGCACACACATTAAAACCTGTTCTGCTTTTCAAAAGAGTAGGCCATTGTGTGCCGGTGAGAATGGGTGACAAATTTTACAAAACTGCATAAACACGGGGACTGGATGTAAAAAAGGACACAAGTGCTTATTCCATTATCCTCAAAATAAAAGAATTGAAAAAAAAAAGAAAAAGAAATTAGGTATCCAGTCATTTCAAAAGCACTCTAGGTGACAAATAATGCAACAAGAACTCTGATAGGTTGTTATGCAAAAATGTTACTTATCTATCCACCGACACCCAGTTTAGCCACTACGAGTCAGCAGGTACTGACTTGGCACTGAGGGCAACGCTACAACATCAACACCACATCTACCACATCCACCACTGGCTGACATCACACTGACCCATCAAACATCACACTGGCGACATTAATTTACCATTGAAATCGACAAGTCACATGTCCAGCAAGTGAAATAGCACAGAGGAGTTCAGAGCTTGAACAAGGGGCATGAAGCTGTGATCAAAACTGAAAGGCAATACATTCAGCTTTTCTGAAAAAAAAAGATAGTAGTATCATCAGTTTTAACATCTTTTCACATCTAGTGATTTTAGACAAAAAAGTATCTGTACACAGGAATTACAAATGTCCAAGACCTAGTCCCAGTAATCAAGTCGGTTCTTCAATACATTTGTATGATGATAATCCATGCAACAATGACAATCCAGAAAGGCTGAACATATTCAAGATGGTGTCACCTCGAGCAGAATTTTCCATAGGCTCCACAGCATATCTACAGGTCTACACTGACAGTGCGAAGTTCTGCCCCAAAGGACAGATGCCTCCCTGTATGTAAATGGATCAACATTTCAGCGTTTGTTCCAAGTACACACCAGCAGACTCCACGTTTACAGTGACCCAGAAAAAAACAAAACCAAAATGTTACTGAGTGGTCTCTGTCTCCTTTCTTCTGTCCTTACCGTTTCCACTCTTTGACGTAAGGATCCATGACATTCCAAAATCAATGATGAATTATGGTTTGTCATGGCTGAATGTTTTACTTCACATTTTCTGCTATTTCTACTTCAGACATGCCATTTGATGCTGGTTAGTACATTTCTTCCTTACAAGTTGTGGTGAAAATATGGAGCACAATGATTTGATGGTTTTTTGTTTCCCAAAATGTTGGTCCATGTGCATGTACACTTTGGTCAAATCAGGGCGAGAATGTTTAGGAGAAAAAGCTCCTGAATTGGAAACATTAAAAAATCAAAACATTTGTGGTTTGCTTTCAATAGGGTTGGTCCACAAAGATACCACTAAGTGCTTCACTTTGGTTGAATCAGACAGGTCTAGAGGGGAGACATCATGAACAAAACCGTATCAGCAAAATCATACAAAAACAGGTTTGGGAAAAAAAACAAACAAGAACTGAAAATCCACATAGCCATCACACAACTGACAATGCGCAGCATTAGCAGCAATGAACAAGAAATGAAAGCAGAATGTGATGAGCAGCCCAGTTGTCCATGAAGAGATTCCTATGGCAGTTATTCTGTTCACAGTTCACAATGAACTAACT
Source organism: Stramonita haemastoma (assembly GCA_030674155.1). NCBI lineage: Eukaryota > Metazoa > Mollusca > Gastropoda > Neogastropoda > Muricidae > Stramonita > Stramonita haemastoma. The sequence continues at coordinate 2,658 of JASPKP010005624.1, read as the reverse complement.
ACCCACGCCATAGAAAGCGCCACAGTCGTAGAGGGAGATGGGGAAAAGTCCAGTTGTTGACTGTCTCTAACACGTGAATTCTTTCTCTCAGTCAAAAGCACACCCTGGAGCACCAGACTGTAGCAACTAACTTGGCTGCAGAAGAAACTTACATAACCACCAGCACATTGCCAAAGCCACACAATAATGTTCCACATAGCAGAACTAAAACATCCACAATAGCAAAGCTTAGTATATACACATGATATCATTACACATTAATATTCACACGCAGGCAGTCAACAGTATGGCTGAACAGACGATTATTTCAATAATAGCTCAGTCACACACAATAATTCCAAAATCTGTCAAATCTGAATACACACACCTCCCTGTCTGTCCAATTAGGAATAGATATCCATCATAAAATCAAATCCACACACACACACACACACACACACACACACACACACACACACACACACACACACACACACACACACACACACACAGAGAGAAAATATATCCCATGTCATGGGCAGTTGAGCTAAACGTCAGCAGACATACATGTCAACATAATCAGATCATTGCGTCATCTAAGTCATGGAGTTCATGTCACACAGACCAGAAAACTTTATGGTGGATGTGCTGATTGTCCTGTTGATCATGGTATAACACATGGAGTCACTGAAATGTATTGTTCTGTTGATGATGGTGTAACGCACATAAACCACTGAACTGTATTATTCTTTTGATGATGGTGTAACGCAGAATCCACACAGCTGTGACTGCAGCAAGCCTCACGGCTGTTTTCCTTCATTATTGCAGTTGGGGCAGAGAGTGCTATCTTTACAGCAGGGTCCTTGTCTAAGAGAGAAAAAACTCCAATCTTAACCAACGTGGCATATTCAGGCTGCTGACTTTGCAGACAACACACACATCTGTTGGCAGTGAACACTTAGAACAGAAACAGGGGGGGGGGGGGGGGGATGCAGGGCGGGGGGAGGTGGAGTTGACTGTAAGAGATTGTAGGTTCACCTTTTGCTACCTGAGCAGCTGATGGTAAATTAACCAACCTGCTATAACTGACTCCCTGACTTTCAGTACTGCTCAGCTGTTAATACACATGTTTCTCCCCCCCCCCTCCCCCTTCCCCACTGTGGAAATGCCAGGGGCCTGTCGGTATAAATAGCATCCCCACCTTCTGGAAAATTCTGTGCCAAGAATTCCATCTTTTCTATCCCTCTCTTTGTTCCTGCTTCACCCTTTTTCTTCCTGTCATCTCCTTCTTGTCTGTTTTCTGCCTTCTTGGTCCATTCTCCTGCCCTTTTTTCCCAGAAGGACTTAAAAGATAACAATTCTCTCCCACACTGAAGTAGGATGTGCTGGGTCTGTCTGACTTGTCAGATGCTTTAACAGCAATGCAATGCATTTACACACATAACAAAACAACAGTTTCCCACTGAGCGTTTGATGAAGAATAAGAACCACAGATGAACACCAGCACTCACTTTAAACCTATACAGACTAACATGAGCAAACTTTAAATGCAGGACTGGTTGACAGCGACAACATAACCTACATGGGGAAAAGGGAAGGAAAGGGTTGAGATGGAGAGGAGAGGGGGGGTATTTTCATCCTGATTCAAAAGGCATATTGGAAGCCAGACTAGGACAAGGGATGAGGAAACTGTACAAATCCAGTTCATTCTGTCCACTTTGAAGCCAAGATGAAACTAATGTTCTTTCCCAAAGCAGCCAGCCACACAGCAATGCATGAAGGCATGGTACTCCCACAGGATGACTAGGTGATGCTGTGAAGTCCACTGTCAGACATATTAGAGGGGGCAAAGCATTCCACTGAAAAAATGATTGTTCAGGGAAGAATGGCTGTTCAGTGATGAATGGCTGTCCAGTGAAGATTGGCTGTCCAGTGATGAATGGCTGTCCAGTGAAGAATGGCTGTCCAGTGAAGAATGGCTGTCCAGTCCAGTGAAGAATAGAATGGCTGTCCAGTCCAGTGAAGAATGGCTGTCCAGTCCAGTGAAGAATGGCTGTCCAGGGAAGAATGGCTGTCCAGGGAAGAAATGCAGTAGCAGAGACAAAACATGCTCCTCCTGTGAGAGGCCAACATCCCAGTCACACAGTCTCTGTTTCCATCTGCCATCAATGCCTCTTCCTATGGCAGCTGAACTCATCTTGTTTTTAAGCACATAGCAAACACCTCTTCCCAGGTTCAACATGACCCCATACCACAATGGTAGAAGACAGAACTGAGATGGCTAAATGATTCTGATTAACAATCACCACCCATCCACCCACCCCCCTGTCCCACCTAAATCTGAAGTTTCTGTGTCAAACCTCTGGCGTTAATACAGAAAAAAAATCAAATATACATAACAACTGTGATCTGTTATGTTTGCTTTGGAACAAAAAGCTTGGGTGGGTAGAATGACTTCTCAGCAATTCTGTCTACAGGTCGCAAGTTGGGATATTAAGGACAAGAAGTGCAGACCTGCTGGTGCCTCAGTACTCTGTCCAGAACCAGTGACCTCAGCACCCCATAGTCTGCTGAAGTAGTGAGTAAGATGATCACTCAGATCCCTTGCTCTATGACCCCGTTGGCACAGAAACTGAACCACCTCAAATCAGAAATATGATAGGGTTAACCCACCCACCC
>JASPKP010000562.1:22500-25000 GCA_030674155.1 Stramonita haemastoma | reverse complement strand
GAATCAAGGTCGTGCTTTTTGAGTAGAGGTGTGACTGTCGCAGTTTTGAGAGCTGATGGAAAATTTCCTGAAAGAAGAGATGAGTTTACTATTTTTGTGATAGTAGGTATAAGCTGTGGAATGCACTGAGAGAAAAGAGAGGCAGGTACAGGATGGAGATCGCATGATTTTATTGTCATTTCTTTCAGGATGTTCTTGATTTCTTTCTCGCTTGTTGGGTGAAAGACAAGGAGAGGAGTGCCAGTGAATTGGGGATCAGGAGGTGCGGGTTGGAAAGAAGTCTGATCCAGTTTGGAGCGGATGTTGCGGACTTTGTCAGAAAAGAATGAAGAGAATATAGCAGGAAGTTCAGAGTGGCTATGGACAGTAGGCAGAGGGTTAGCCTTTGCAGATCCGAGGAGAGTTGAGGTGAGGGAAAAAAGAAATTTCATGGACGTGGCATCGAGAACTTGAGCAGAATAATAATTTGTCTTGGCTGAGTGGAATAAGGTTTTGACTTTGTTGATTTGTTTGTGAAAGAGCTGTTTGTTTATTTCAGTTCTTGTTTTTCGCCATTTTCGCTCAAGCTGTCGGCGTTTGCGCGTTTGATTAGGAAATATCAAAACAAAACAACAACAAAAAGAAAAAGAAAATCCCCCAAACGAACAACAAAAACGAAGCAAAAATAAAAAATAATAAACCAAAAGAGAAAAAAGCAAACAAAATACAAAGAACCCCAAACCAAAACAACCCCCCCCAAAAAAAAAAAAAAAAAAAAAAAAAAGATAATAGCAACCCCTTCCCCACAAAACCACCATCACCAACAATAAGAGTTGAACCTACCGTTTTAAGAAAGGAGATAGGTATACATTCAACAAACGCATAAGCCCCCACTGGATATATTGATAATTATTCAAACAAAAAAGCTAGATACATATTCATGTCATGTCATGTCTGCCTGTGGTCCCTTCTGGGGCCTAGGCCGCCAACCAGCTGTCTCCAGGCATCTCGGCTCTGGGCTAGGCGTTCCAGTTGTCCCCACGTCTTGCCCATCTGTTTCGCATCTGCATCCAGATCCCGGCGCCAGGTATTTCTAGGCCGCCCTCTCTTTCTTATCCCTTGTGGACTTCAGGTGAGAGCTTGTCTTGTGAGATACATATTCAACAAACATAATCCCCCACTGGATACATTGATAATTATTCAAACAAAAAAGATAGATACGTATTCAACAAACATAATCCCCCACTGGATACATTGATAATCATTCAAACAAAAAAGATAGATACGTATTCAACAAACATAATCCCCCACTGGATACATTGATAATCATTCAAACAAAAAAGATAGATACGTATTCAACAAACATAATCCCCCACTGGATACATTGATAATCATTCACACAAAAAAGATAGATACGTATTCAACAAACATAATCCCCCACTGGATACATTGATAATCATTCACACAAAAAAGATAGATACGTATTCAACAAACATAATCCCCCACTGGATACATTGATAATCATTCAAACAAAAAAGATAGATACGTATTCAACAAACATAATCCCCCACTGGATACATTGATAATCATTCACACAAAAAAGATAGATACGTATTCAACAAACATAATCCCCCACTGGATACATTGATAATCATTCACACAAAAAAGATAGACACGTATTCAACAAACATAATCCCCCACTGGATACATTGATAATCATTCAAACAAAAAAGATAGACACGTATTCAACAAACATAATCCCCCACTGGATACATTGATAATCATTCACACAAAAAAGATAGATACGTATTCAACAAACATAATCCCCCATTGGATACATTGATAATCATTCAAACAAAAAAGATAGACACGTATTCAACAAACATAATCCCCCACTGGATACATTGATAATCATTCAAACAAAAAAGATAGACACGTATTCAACAAACATAATCCCCCACTGGATACATTGATAATCATTCACACAAAAAAGATAGACACGTATTCAACAAACATAATCCCCAAAGGATACATTGATAATCATTCAAACAAAAAAGATAGATACGTATTCAACAAACATAATCCACCACTGGATACATTGATAATCATTCAAACAAAAAAGATAGATTCGTATTCAACAAACATAATCCCCCACTGGATACATTGATAATCATTCAAACAAAAAAGATAGATACGTATTCAACAAACATAATCCCCCACTGGATACATTGATAATCATTCAAACAAAAAAGATAGATACGTATTCAACAAACATAATCCCCCACTAGATACATTGATAATGATTCACACAAAAAAGATAGATACGTATTCAACAAACATAATCCCCCACTGGATACATTGATAATCATTCACACAAAAAAGACAGACACGTATTCAACAAACATAATCCCCAACAGGATACATTGATAATCATTCACACAAAAAAGACAGACACGTATTCAACAAACATAATCCCCCACTGGATACATTGATAATCATTCACACAAAAAAGACAGACACG
>JASPKP010000562.1:0-2500 GCA_030674155.1 Stramonita haemastoma | reverse complement strand
TCTGCCTGGACTGTCATGAGTATTACTGTGAGGCTTGTTCTGCCAATCACCTGAAGATTCGACTTGCAAAAGGTCATGTTCTACGTCTGCTACCCCAGGCTGTACGAAACACTTCCTCCCCAGACTCTACCACACCTCACCTGAGGTCATTTTGTGACCTGTCTACATTGTCCTTGGACAGCATTAGCAACATCAGTGACCAGCAGTCACGTGATACATCATGTGACTCATGCAGAGCTGTGAAGGACAGGAGGGAGAAGCAGAATGGTCTGACACAGCAGGACAGCAGTGAACACCTGGACATTGTGACCGCACTGGAGACCATCAAGTCCCTAGCAGGCGAGCTGTTAGACATGGTCAGGGAACATACACATGTTCTTGACACTTACAAGGACCACATGACCAATTCTGACGTTGTCCAAAGCACTACTGATCCTGACTCTTACGTCATCAAGATCAGAGATTCTGACGTCAGCATGGACATGAAGACAGACAGTTTTGAGAGACGTATGAATGTCGTCAGGAAAGATCATCACTGCCCCAGCCTGGACAAGCTGAAGATGATTACGGAACAACTCTCACAGCTGTTACGCTCTCCAGGTCAGTGACTACAGAATGAAGGTGGGGGTGGGGAATGCTCACAAGGGGTGTGGGGGTAGGGCAATCTGTACAAGTGAGAATGAAAAGGAAAGAAATTAATACAAGCATAGTGATATACTGGATGATGCCTTGCTTTTCAAAGTACTTCTAAATCTTTCTTTTTATTTTCTTTTTTTCTTTTTAAATGTAAAAAGAGTTGACCCAAGATTAATCTAATCAATTCTGATATGATTTTGTTCAATAAATATCTAGTTTCCTGAGAGAGTTTCCATAATAAAAACGTAGCTTTCCACTTGAAACGAACTCTGTCAACAAACACAGATGTACAACATGACTCTGTCATTACACTCTCTGTTCATGAGCTAGATCTATATTCACTTCCTTATTCCTATTCCTCATTCCTCCTCCTCACTTGTCACAACAACAGAGTGCTATTTTTAGCTTTTGACGACTGCTCCTGGACACTGGTACAAGCTCGAAGATGTGAGAACATTTCAGAAACCTCAGAACTTGCTAGAATTATGAGGCAAACCCAGCCAATCAAAATGAGCAGAACAGTGGGTCATGTTCTTGACTCAGAAACATATGCAAACCAAACATTACTTTAGTTTAGTGTATTGTATTGTATTGTATTGTATTGTATTGAATTGTATGGTATTCTTGTATTGTGTTGCATTGTATTGTTAAATTGTTTTGTATTGCATTCCATTGCATATATTATATTGTGATGTAATGCATTCTAATGTATTGTGTTGCATTGTAATATATTACATTATGTCATGTTATGTCATGTCATGTTGAATTATATCATATCATATCATATGATATCATGTCATGTCATATCATATCATATCATATCATATCATATCATATCATATCATATCATATCATATCATATTATATCATATCATATCATATCATATATTGTATCATATCGCATTGTATCAAATCATATCATATCTTATGATATATCATATCACATCATCACATCACATCACCACATCACATTACCACATCACATCGTCGCATCACCACATCACCACATAATATCACACCAAAACACCACACCATCACACCACACCACCACATCACATCGCCACATCGCATCACATCACCGCATCACATCACCACATCACCATATCACATCACCACACCGTCGCATCACCACATCACCACATAATATCACACCAAACCACTACACCATCGCACCACATCGCCACATCACATCACCACATCGCATCACACCACCGCATCATATCATCACACCACCACATGACATCACCACACCATCACACCACATCATCACGCCACATCACCACATCGCATCACATCGCCACATCACATAACCACATCACACCACCACATAATATCACACATCACCACATCGTTCCACGTCATCACATCACTACATCGCATCACCACATCGCAGCGCCACACCGCCACATCATCACATCACATCACCACATCGCCAGATCACCACATCATACAACCGCACCACATCACCACATCGCATCATATCACCACACCATATCCCGCCGCCACATCATCGCACCGCCACATCATCACATCGCCACATCACATCACCACATCGCCACACCACATCACCACCACATCACCACATCACTACACCACATCGCCGCATCACACCATACAGCCACATCACACCACCGCATCGCATCACACCACCACATCGCATTACATCACCACATCGGATTACATAACCACATCATACAATCACATCACATCACCACATCATATCACATCGTATCGTATCAAATCATATCAAATCATATCATATCAGATCATATCAGATCAGATCATATCATATCATATCATATATATTGTGTTATAATCATTATATTGTATTGTATTGTATTGTATTATAATGTATTACATTACA
>JASPKP010005623.1:10000-15584 GCA_030674155.1 Stramonita haemastoma | reverse complement strand
GGGGGGTTTTTTGCACTTGGCTTTTTGGTTAATAGTCTCATTCGTAAACTAACACCATTTGCTTCCAAGGTCTATGGTTATTTTTTTAAATTTTATTCAAAACCACTATAAGAAAAGGGCCTATTTCTCTGAGTGACGTCCAAGCTTCTCTCCCCTTGGAGATTGCGTCGCCACAGGGAAAAGCGCCACCCATTTTCTTTTTCTGTTTGCAACTGTATTTGTTTCCTTATCAGAGTGGCTTATTTTCTACAGATTTTATCAGGGACAACTTTCTTGTTGCTGTTGGTTCTTTAATGTGCCTGAACAATTCGTGCAATCTGAAAAAATGATTCCAAGATTTTTTGGATAAACTGGCCAGCACTGTATAGATGGGGGAATAAAAATGAGTATCACCATTTACAACCAGTCACCTTGTCGCAGTGGTTAGCACCTTCATTACAAAAATGAAGGTCGCGGTTTTCGAATCCCATAAGAATCATAGGTTTTTTTTTCGGACTCCGGCCGGCTCCTACTGAAAGTGCGTGTGCTGTAGGCTCAGTGGGAGACTGGGCCCAAACACAGTCAAGCTTCATCCCTTTACGGATGCGAATTTGAGAGTGTTGCTCAAATGACCTGACCAGCACGCAGGGTCTGTATCTCTCCGGCGGGTTTTTGATGTTAGGATAAGTATTACGATAGGGAGTATATAGGGGTTTCCCAAAGCACATGCACTTCCATATCACATCATTGCATCATCCTCGTGTACTTAACGAGGGGTTTAACAGTCACAGACGTAAACATGCGTTTAGTACAAATCATGAACTCTTTTACCAATCTGATGTGGTTGAAATCCTGTTTACTGTTCTGTGTGTGCACGCACATGTGCATGTGCAAAATGGCATACATCGATTTCTTTGGCGGTGTCGGCATCACCACAATCTGTCATTCCAGAAAAGGGAATGCAGCTACCTAATAACGGTAAAAAACGATAAAAGGTAAAGGTGTCCATAACCAGGCGGTCGTAGGGAGCGAGGCATCAGAGACCTCAGCTTCTCTAGGGGCCAGCATGTTAGGGGCGGCGCCATCTCCTCTCCCTCGCTGCTTTACCTTCCTGACCCTACAGAGGGCAGGAACCCATTACAGCTGGGTGGAACTGGGGACTGCACTGAACCCAAGGGCGCAAGCGGTCACCCATCCAACGGGTAACCACGCTCGATGCTGCTAAACTTGACTAGAGAAAAGCGAGCGCCTGACCACTGAGCTATCCCGCCCTCTCAAAAACGGTCGCAGACATATAAAAAAAATCATCATTGGTGAACCTTGGAACTCTAGCCCAGGAACGTAAAAAAGAATGATCAAGGTTACAATATTAGACATGATTTTCTTTTTTCTCAGTGGTGCTTCGACTGGGCTCCTGTCTTTAACAGACATGCTTAAGGCTCAAGACTCCAGAATACTTTGATATCTCACTTGAGAAGCTGTGAGCTGCTTTTCAAAATTACATAACATGCACTTAACACACACAGGCACACACACACACACATGCACGCACACACACATACACGTACGCACGCAGGCACGCAAGCACACACACACATGCATGTACACACATAAACACACACACACACGCACGCACGCACGCACACACACACACGCGCGCGCACACACACACACACACTCACTGATATATACATATACATGATAATATACATATGTACATAGATCTAGAGAGAATGAATGAATAAATAATCTTTATTTCTCAAGGGCTGCAGAGTGATTATGTACTTTTTTTCATCCATCCTTTGCCCTGATTAGGGACGAGAGAGAGAGAGAGAGAGAGAGAGAGAGAGAGAGAGAAGAGAGAGAGAGAGAGAGAGAGAGGAGAAGAGAGAGAGAGAGAGAGAGAGAGAGAGAGAGAGAGAGAGAGAGAGAGAGGGGAGAGAGAGAGAGAGGAGAGAGGGGAGAGAGAGGAGAGAGAGAGAGAGAGGAGGAGAGAAGCGAGAACATAGATGTTTATTGCCAAGAAAGCATACAAAGCTTATAGACACAAGTAAACAAAATAATATTGGTCAGAAAAAAAAGCAACCGAAATTCATACAATCAAAAACATACTTTGCAAAGGAACTTTGTTCAAGATCACTCAGAACCAAATTATCAAAACACGTTTGTTGGTTTGGTCCTGCTGAAAAGTGGCTGGACTGCTGCACGCCTTTACGTAGATTACTTTGTAGATCCTGAAACAACATACACGCATCCAAAAAATGAAACTCATCTTCTACAACTCCACACACATTACACAATCTTTCTCCTCTCGGGGTGCCTGTATATCGACCACGCTCAATGTTCAAATCGTGGACACTGACTCTGAGTCTACAAAGAGCTTGTTTGTGGGATGGGTCGATATCTGCAACTAGGTAATGTTCTAGGTGATAACCAGTCGTTTTAATTTTATGGTAAAATTCCAGTCTACTTGTTTTAGTTCTTTGTTGTTTCCAGAACTTGACAAATTTCTCTTCTGATTGTCGGCGAAATGCAAATTTCAGCCTGTTTTTTACTAATTGTTGATTGTTTGTTCCAAGTATCCAAGGAGCTTTAGCAGTGTCCTCTCGGTTCAACAAAGCATTGTACAATCTTTCTATGTAAGTGTGTGTGTGTGTGTGTGTGGTGTGTGTGTGTGTGTGTGTGTGTGTGTGTGTGTGTGTGTGTGTGTGTGTGTGTGTGTGTGTGTGTTACAAAAGAACACTCTTCTTAAAAGTTGAAAGCGCTTGATGTCACACACATACGCACGCACGCGCGCGCGCATACACACGCACGCGCGCGCGCACGCGCGCCTACAGACATATACGCCTACTTTCCATAAAAATAGGCCCTTCTAAACAGAATCTATGATCCGTTTTCATCTGTGTGAATTCTCTGTGTCATGCCTGCTATAGTAGGCATCTGTCCGTCTCAGAAGACTATGGAGTTACACCCTAGGTTCTAGAGCGGAAAGACTGGGTAGGTAAATATAAATGACAAACTGTTACCCATGCAGCCGACTCCCCCCTCCTCTCCACGGCAATGGAATGATCCATTGGAAGGGCAATCGCCTATACGAATGGTTCCAGTGTCGCCTCAAGAGCCGCCAGAACGTTGCCATATACAGCCCTGAGCCGCCCTGGGGACTCCAAATCCCCGATTTTACTCAGAGACGGTGTGTAAAAACGACACTTGTGTGCATGAAGGGTTTATTGCTGTCATCCGCTCTTACCGGCACACAATGGTCTGCTTTATTCAAACATCAATGTACCGTTATCTTATTGGGGACGGGATAGTCCAGTGGTTAGAACACTCGCTCTCCGCAAGCTAAGGTAAGACAACGTCGAGTGTGGTTACAAGTGGATGGGTGACTGTTTGCGCGCCTTGGCTTCAGAACAGTCCCCCAGTTCACCCAGCTGTCAATGGGTATCTGACCTTTTGAGGGACAGGGAAGGTAAAGCAGCGAGGGAGAGGAGATGGGCGCCGCCCTCAAGATGCTTGTCCCTAGAGAAGCTGAGGTCTCTGACACCTCGCTTTATAAAGGACTGCATAGGTTGTGAAAACAGCGTTACTGTTGAGCTGGTGGCACCTGCACACCGCTAGCTGCCTGGGTTGTCTTTGCTGTTGGGTATGGCAGAGTTTGACTCTGACAGCAAAACGATAATGAAACAGCATGTTTCGAATGTATTTTTATTTATCCATTTATTTTAATCATTTATTTATTTATTCCTTTATACCGAGGATAATGGAATAAGCACTCGTGTGCTTTTTTACATCCAATCCCAGTGAGTATGCAGTTTTGTAAATCTTTCATCTGTTCCCACCGGTACACAATGGCCTACTCTTATGAAAAGCGGAACGAGATTTAACGTGTGCGCAAGATATTCCCCGTGCGTTCGCACACGGGGCCTCGGTTTATAGTCTCATCCGAAGGACTTTTGGGTGGAGTGGAGTCAGCACTGATGTTAACTCCAGAGTAAAATCCCCTCGAACGGGAATCGAACCTGGGTCGTCAAATTGCGAGCGCAATGTACATGTTCTGACCACTAGGCTATCCCGTCATTTTGTAGTGGACACGAGCTGGTTCAGTTTTCAATGCATGCGATCTGTGTGGATTTGTGACAGTGCAAAACCTCTGCTGGTGTTGCTGTATGGAAAGTGCTACTTCAAACATTCACACGGTTTTCATCATCTGGTTTCTGGCTTTGTGTGACTGCATGCAGAGTGTGCGGCGTCAGTGACGTCACACCAACTGGTTCAGTTGTCAACTGTGGGCGTCAGTGACGTCACACCAACTGGTTCAGTTGTCAACTGTGAACGTCAGTGACGTCACACCAACTGGTTCAGTTGTCAACTGTGGACGTCAATGACGTCACACCAACTGGTTCAGTTGTCAACTGTGGACGTCAATGACGTCACACCAACTGGTTCAGTTGTCAACTGTGGACGTCAGTGACGTCACATCAACTGGGTCAGTTCTCAACTGTGGACGTCATTTTGTAGTCTGACAGCAACTGGTTCAGTTGTCAACTGTGGACGTCATTTTGTAGTCTGGTCCCAGTTGTAGACATGGGCCATAGTGGACCAGGGGAAGCCACTCCTCTTTCTGTTTGAAGCTACACCTGAACACAGACATGATTATGTAGCTAACGTCCAAGTGACTCCACCCCTACCCCCTCACTACACAGTTCATACAAAAAGCGAAAGTATAACTATCAACATGTATATGTCTTCCCCAATATTTCGGCTTTCGGCTTTCGCCTTCCTCAGGGGTGTTTATTGCGATGACTTGCTGGAATGACGTCAATTCACGTCATTGTGAAACTTTGTTGAGATATCTTAACTTAAGCTTCATAAAACACACACGCACACACACGCACAAGAAAGAGAGAGAGAGAGAGAGAGAGAGAGAGAGAGAGAGAGAGAGAGAGAGAGAGAGAGAGAGAGAGAGAGAGAGAGAGAGAGAGAGAGAGGGGAAGAGAGAGAGGAGAGAGAGAGAGAGAGAGAGAGATGTCTGTATTTTGCAAATTATTATATTACTTTTAAACTACAACCATCTGGCAAAGAAACTAAAATGAAAACTCACTCTGTGTTGCATAATGCCTTTAGATCTACATTTGACCAAGCTAATGATAATAGCCAATAATAAACATTGCGTCAGTTTAATAACAAGGCCAGCCTGTTGTTTTCCATAAATACACGTTATGCTATATCACAAACATATCTCTATACTTCCATTGCCACCATTTCTTTTCTTTGTTAGATCCTTCCTTCCTATCTTCCTTCCTTCCTTCCTTCCTTTCCTTTTCTTTCTTTCTTTCTTTCTTTCTTTCTTTTTCTTTCTTTCCTTTCCTTTTTGTTTCGTTTTTTTCTGTAGCTATCTATCACATGTCTATCTTTTTTTTTTTTCTTTTTTTCTTTTTTTTTTTGGGGGGGGGGCGCTGCCTCATCCTCTGTGACGTCCCCATCTCACTGATTCGTGACGTTGCATCCTCAGGGTCGAAAGTCCACAGAGAGACCATCAATATCAGGTTGCCATGGGGCCACCAGCCAGAGCGGCCCTGCACTTCTGCTGGGTCACTTTGGT
>JASPKP010005622.1:0-15587 GCA_030674155.1 Stramonita haemastoma | reverse complement strand
TTTTTGTGGCTTCCATTGGGTAAGTCATGCTCATCGCTGTTTCATTGTTTCTTTTCTGATTGCGCGTCATCTCTCATGGCCCTATTTGTTCTTTTCATTGCATTAGGAAGAAAAGAATGGAGGCAAATAAATATGCTTTACTCTGCGATAACTTGTGTGGGTGATCAACAGACTGTTTCCTTGATTGTTGTTTGATGATTTGTTGATTTTTTTTGAAAATCTTCAGATTCTTGTTGGCCTGGGTAACAAATTGTTTCCCTTGGTTATTGTTGATTATTTACTGATAAATATTTTAAATGTTGATTGTTTGCGTAACTCTCATTTTTTTGTTTGCTTTGGCTGGATGATCAACAGATTGATTCCGATTGTTATTGTTTGATTCTTTGATTTGGATTCATTTATCAGGACGTATTTTTTGTGCACGGAAACCCTACGGTTGATAAATGTTGTGAGATGATTGATTGATTGATTGATTCTTCATTTATTCTCAATATGAATTGTAGACTGGTTTTAGATTATTTGGTAGGCTTTTTTACACAGGTCACATGGATTGACTAAACTGAAGATTTGGGTTTGAATGTGTTTTCTTTTTAAGTTTCATTTTATTTTGATCATAAAACTTGTTTTTTACTTTGTGGCTATTTAAGGGGGGTTTTTTTTGTTGTTGTCGATTAGAGAGAGAGAAGGAGAGAGAGAGAAGAGAAGAGGAGGAGGAGAAGAGAAGAGGGGGGAAGAGAGAGGAGAGAGAGAGAGAGAGAGAGAAGACAGACAGACAGACAGAAGACAGACAGACGACAGACAGACGACAGGAGGCAGACAGACAGACAGACAGACAGACAGGTGTGTGTGTGTGGTGTGGGGGGGGGGGGGTCTTGCTTGTTTTTAATTGTAATACTAATTAATTTTCTCGATTTATCCGCCAGAGAAAATATGATGTATTATTTCACTGTTGAAAGGTGCCTGTTTTAGAATAGTTGTTACATGTTTCCGCATGTTTTCCGATACATGGGTTTTTATTAAGCCACTTTTGAAAGAAATAAACAGTTTGTGTGGTGCTTGTGTGTGTGTGTGTGTGTGTGTGTGTGTGTGTGTGTGTGTGTGTGGGGGGTGTTGTGTGGGGTGGGGTGTGTGTATGTGTTTGTGTGTGTTCCCGTGGGGCAGGGTGCGTGTGTTGTTTGGGGTTTGTGTGAAAAAGGGCGTACGGGTTTTGGGGTGGTTTTGGGGTTTTAAAACAAAAGTTTTGCGTGTGTTGTGTATGGGGGATTGGTGTATGTTTTTGTAAAAACTTACGGGGTTTGGGATTTCTTAAACAAACTGGGGGCCCTGGAGCCCAGCTTGAAAAACACACAAGCCAAACGTCAACGCCCCCCAAAGACCCGCGGGGGGGAACGCCTGTTGCGTAAAACATGACCACCCCATTTCCCTTTCCGTCACCATCAACAATACGCAAAAAACCCTGTTGACGCAGGGGCCGGAAAACAACAACAAGCGTCGGGAAATCACCAGTCATCCACAAACCCCCAACAAACTCAGGAAAAAGGAAGGTTTGGACTTTTAAAACGCTAAAATCCCACAAAAAATAATACACCCCAAAAGAAAAAATTAACCAATAACGAAATGATCCACGAGTAGAATGGAACTGCATATAGTCCCCTTACCCTTTCGGGTTTTTACTACTAACTATAAAAACCCCGGGCCAAAAACCCCATAGGGGGGATGACGAGTAAACCCCAAGGGGGATGTTTTTTCTTTTAAAATTTTAAACTTCAGGAAACAGCCAAAAAAAAAAATTTTTACTGACCACCCCTATTTACCTGGAAATATCAGCGAATCATCGCAATAGTTTTTCCACTTTTAACCAAACAAACGCTAACACACAGGTAAAAATTTCGGGTTGGGAATGAAGGTTTTAAAACGTATAACTAACGAAACTTTTGGTTCTAATGAAACGGAAAAAGTAACAGTAAGGGTTTCAGACAATACCACAATCACCGAAAACAACTTTGGAAATGAAAGTATGGAATACAAACAATACAAAACCCTACTTCCCCCCTCTCTCAAAACAAATAAAAACCCCCAAAAACCCAAAAAGTAACCAAAAACCCCCAACAGTTTTTCATAAGGGAAAGAAATTGATGACAAAACACGGCAATATTTTCCCTTTCCCATAATGTAACTGATGAAACAACACAAAAGTGGGGCTTAATTTAAAAAACCCCTAGCAACCTACAATTTTAACAACACTTTCCCCTTCAAACAAAACTCACAGCAACAGCACAGTTGAAGTGGTAACCCCCGCAGTAGTTTTGTGAAGGGTTTGTCCCCGGTGGTTTTTTTTATTTTGGGTTAACCCAAAGGTTTGCCCCAAAACCCAAAAAGGGCTGCTCCAAAACGGTCACCACCCAGCATGACGGCACCGTTTTACAACAAAAGCACGGAACAAAATCACAAAAATTATTTTCCCAAACATAAAAGGCAAAAACAAAAACTTTTACAACAATAACAACAAAACCCCCCCATTTTTTTTTAAAAGAAGCACAATTTTAAACCCATGATAAAAAACCGCACTTTTTTTAAATTAACGTTACAAGTTCCAGCAGCTCCCCTAAAATTTCAAGGGAAAACGACTCGTTCGGGACGTACGAGGAAGAACCCCCGGTTATGACGTCACCCGAAGGGGTCGAGCGAAAATAAGGGTCACAAAGGGGAAAAAGAACGTAATGACTTGTGGTGCGGCAGACAGGATGTTTTTTAAAAAATCCCTTTGTGTCGGGGGGAAAATGAGCCACCCCGAGGGTATGAATACATGAGTTTTGGGTGTGTTTGTTGGAAAAAATTTTTTGTAAACAAAAATTTTAAAATTTTTTGGGAAGCTTGCTTAAAATTTTTAAGATTATTAGGGGTTTGGTTTTCTTTTAAAAGCGGGGGAAGATTCTAAACGGGCCTGTGGGCACGCCCCGGATGGTAAAACAAGCATAGACTAAAAATTTTGGGGGTTTTAAAGTAAGAAAAACGCCACAACCCCCCAACACTCCCCCCCCACGACCGCACGCAAGCACGCACCCCACGCACGCACCGCCCGCACACAACCCCCCACACACACACACACACACACCCCATAAAACACACAAACACCCCCAGAGAGGGGGGGGGGGGGGGGGGGTAAAAATTACCCATGAACCCTGTTTGTTTTTTTGGCATCCCCAAAACATACATCAGAAGCCGCGCTTTTCCAAAAAGCATGTGCACTTAAATGTATAAAAAAAATTTATTTTGGGTGTTATAGGACTAGGGCCTGCATGTGGTTTTGGAGGGTTTTTTTTCCCCAATTTTGGTAAAATGCCAAAGTTTTATCCATTTACTTCGGAAATTTCATAATAGAGTTATATTTTAATGTATGATTTACATTTCCAATCCGTGTATGCAAATTTCTTTAACCTTGTTTTCTTAATTTTCATTTTTAAATTTGCATTTTTTTTTTTTTTCCAATTCCGGGAAATCCCGAGGTATGACCCCCCCCCCCCCCCCCCCCCCTTTTTTCCCACCGATTTTAATTTCTAAATTGTTGGGTACTTTTCTTTGCCATTTTATAAACCCCCAAAGTTCCCTCCCCATATCTATTAACTCTCTTTCTAAAATAAAGGGGCCCAGGAAAAAAAGTTTTGTAGTTATAGATCAAAGCTAGGTCCCAAAGGACCTGCCTGAAAATTTTTGGTCTTTGTTTAAAAACTTTTTCCGTTGGATTGTTTTCCAACCCAGGGAAAAGGGCCCCTTAGCAAAAACACCCGCACTCTCCTTTAAAGGCCCCAAAAAATCCCCGGTCAGAGTAGGCCCGGTTTGTATGGCAGTAAAATTTACTTAAAAAAAAATTTTCAAAACATGCTGCATTCATTTCATCGTCTATTTTACACTCTTGCCGTGTTTTTCCCAAAGATGGCAGGGTAAGAAAAACTTTTTTATTGTGGGTGTCCCCCGAAAATGTTAAGTTTGGGAAACCCTCCACAAAAAACAAAAACAAACAAAAACGTCCCAAACATTTATCATAATGGGTTATTATCTTTTCCACCGGAGGGATGGACTTTGTTCCCCCCAAACTTTTCCAGTGGGGGGTGTTTGGAGGGGGTTTAAAAAGTTTTGGGAAAAAAAGGGAAACGTATCTCACCGGCCTGTGGAAAACCCCCTGTCCTTTTCAAACGATTCCTCGTCTTTTCCCCAACCCATCACGTCCTGGATTACGCCCCATGCCCCCTGGTTTTTAACAGTATGGGGGAAAATACAGTAGAGGGAAAGCGCACCCAAAAAAAAGCAGCGGGAACAAAAGCAGCAGAAAACCTTTGAAATTGGAAAGCACCCAGCGCAGAAACAAAACAGCAGAAAACGAGAAAACTTTTAATACCCGCCCAGCAAAAAAAAAAACAGCGCAACAAAACCCGGAAAAATGGTAGCAGCGGGAACAACAAAAATAACGCAGCAATAAAAACCCCCCCAAACAACAAAACAACAAAACAACCCCAAAACAAAACCAAAACCCTCATAAAAAAAATTTCCCCTTAGAATTTTCACTATACTCGGGTTTTAAAGCCCAAATCTCAGTTTCCTACCAGTGGGGCCGCAAAGTCCTGTTCACAGAAAAAATGGTGTCGGGGGTTCCGTTTTGAAATCCAGCAGTTCCCAAAATGCCCTTTAAAAGGGCCAAATTCGACCCAATCCGCCTACCCTTTTTAGAGTGGGCCCTCAGAGAAATGTATATTCGCTGAAATCTGGGTTTTGGGGGAGGATTCTGAAAGAGCTGAGGGGTGGGGTATGGGCCCCCCCAAAGTTGAGGGGTGTGTGGTCAGCGCTTCTTGTCAAAGGGGAAAACGCGCGTTTAAGAGGAAAGCAAACAAGTTGATTGTTGATGGGTAGGTTTAAAAAATTTTAGGGGGGTTTTTGGGTAGGTGGGCTTTTGTTGGGGTATTTGAAACTATAAATTTTGGTTGGTAAGTATTTGATGGGTTTATGGATAGGTGTTTTATTTGAGGATATATAAAGTGGAAGGGATGGGGTTAGTGGTCAGAGCACTGCTTTTCCCCAAACTAAGAAACATTAAAATGTGGTTACCCGTTGGATCGGTGACCGTTTGGGGCACCTTGGCTTCGGGGACAGTTTCCCCCGGGTTAAACCCCGGGTGCAAAATGGGTATGCCTTTTAAAAATCAGGGGAGGGGGAAAGCGCGAGGGGGGGGAGGGTGGGGCCCCCGCCCTAATATTTGTGGCCCCTAGAGAAAATGAGGGGCTCTTTATGCCCCGCTCCCCTACGACCCCATAGGTGTGGGGCACCTTTACCCTTTTTGTGTAGGTAAAAATTGGGGTTTTTTTTTATGGGGGTTTTTTGGATAGGATCAGCGCGTAATTAAAACATACTCAGTTTTTTTTTCATCCCCCTGTCCCCTTTCCCCTTTTCTCTTCACCCCCCCGATGTCCAAACCAGCCAGGTGTGGAGCTTCAATTTACCCTATCCCCCCCCTTTCCCTGTATGACTCCCGTCCGGTGACACCCCCCATATGACCTGTCCCACCCCAAACCCCCGCGTCTTCCCCCTTCAGCTTCATGACCGCGCCCCCTTTTTTGACCTTCGAGGTTTAGGTCTGACCTTTGGGATTTCCTCCAAATGCCGCCCGAGGCTGTGTCCTGTGTCCTCTTGTCAGGTGAATTTGTCCCTGTCAAGGTGACTCCCCTAAAGCTTCGATCTTGGCCGAAAGAAGAGAGACGCGGGGGAAAAAGTGATCGTGATCGGGGAGGGAAAGGGTGGGGGGGGAATGGTCCCAGCTCTCTACCGGGCCCTTTTTGTGGTGGGTGAATTGAAGGTATTCCTTTTTTTTAATCTTTTATTTCTTTTAAATTTTGAGGATTTTTTTTTAAACGGGGGATTATTGGGGTAAGCCTCATTGTTTTTTTTTCCATCCGGTCCCCTTTTTGTTTGCCCGTTGTTTAAATTTTGTCATCCGTGGCACAAAAAGGGCCCCCCCTCTTTCGAAAAGCGGAAACGGGTTTTAACGTGTGCGCAAGATTTCTACGTGCGTTCACACACGGGACCTCGGTTTATAGTCTCATCCGAAGGATGAAGGTAGCTTGTACCCTACAGCGTCATGTCTGTTTGGCTGTATGTATGCAGAGGTAGTCTGTATACCACCTCGAAATCAATGCGCTGGGGTTCTGACTTGTCAGAGGCTTAACGGCAAGCGCAACGCATTGTCGCTCATATGACAGAAAAATAGTCACTGTCCGAGTGTTCACTGACTAAGAAGGAATCTGTATATGATGTAAGCCTGTGTGGCTCTATGAATTTTTTTTTTCTCCGTTTCCCTTACTGGGTGGGATGTTTTGGTGCTTTGGGCTTCGCCTGTGCTTGTAACTCTGCAGGAGGTCTGCCCATTGGCCTCAGCCAACACATTCTGACTTCAGAGCATTCATGTCATAGTACAGGTTGCATGCTGGGGAAAGTTTGTGCTTCTCTAACCCTCCAAACGTTGACATGGGACTATTGCTTATTAGATTTTTCGCATGTGTATATATATACGCGAAGGGAGTTAAGGTACTGGCAGGTCTGCACTTGAAGTTGACTTTGGGGGATTGTAAAAATCCCCCCCTTAATTCACCAGATGGTACTGCCGAGGTTCGAACCTTCAACCTATGTGTCAGAAAGTAGTCTACATGTAATACTCTGTCCGTTTGGTGCGTGTCTCGGGGGATAGTCTATACAATGCTATGTCTGACTCTGTGAATTAAATATCTACATTCTGTCTGTCTGTTTAGGAGACCTGTTTGGTCTCAATCTTCCATCTCTCTCTCTCTTTTCTCTCTCACCCCCCTTCCCTCCCTTACTTTCTCTTCCCTTCAACCCATGCATCTGCGTAATTTTTTCTATTCTTTTATTTCCTGATATGGAATAATCACTCATTTGCTTTTAAAAAAAAAATCCATTCCCATGTGTATGCAGTTTTGTAAATTTTGTCATTCGTTCCCAACGGCATGGCCGGCACACAATGGCCTACTCATCCGAAAAGCGGGACGTGTCCCGTAATATGTTCTGCTTTGCGTTCTCTCTCTCTCTCTCTCTCTCTCTCTCCTGTTTGTGCCCTGTCTCTCTCTTTTTTTGGGTCGTCTGTTCCCCTTGTATGTGTTTTTGTGTGGTGTGTGTTGTGTTTTTGTGTGTGTGTGTTGTGTGTGTTGTGGATGGTGAGGTAGTGAGTGGTGAGGTGTTGTGTGTGTGTGTGTGTGTGTGTGTTTTTGTGTGTGTGTGCCTGCGTGCTTGCGTGCTTCTGTGTGTATGCTTTGTGTGTCAGTGTCTGTTTTGTGGATGTGTACAAGCGATTTTTCTACCTGTTAATTGCTCGTTCAATTTGCCGTGTGTATTTTTGCTTGTCGAGCGGGGTTACCATTTGGATGGGGGACCTTTTGCTCGCCTTGGCTTTAGTACAGTCCCCAGCCACCCAGCTGTAAATGGGTTTCCTGCCCTCTTTAGGGCCAGGGAAGGTAAAGCAGCGAGGGAGAGGAAATGGGACGCCACCCTCAATATTATGCTAGCCCCTAGAGAAGCTGAGGTCTCTGATGCCTCGCTCCCACTTCGACCACATAGGTTATGGGACAAACCATTACCTGTTTTACACTTTACCTGTTTTGCTGCAGAGGTCAGAGATCAGGCGCAGTCATCAGTGTGGGATCCCCCCCACTGACCCTTGTGTTGGGCGCCACCACTCTTGTCTCCATGCTGGTTGTCATGGCATTGTTGGTTGCCTGGAGACGCTGTGGACGAGGTCAAGGTCGCGGTGTCCATTGAAGATGGAGTTCGTTCAGAGTAGTCTTCTGTCAGAATCATTTTCAGATTGAAAAAAACCCCCAAACCAAAAACAAAACAAAAACGATGACAAAACAATAAAAACCCAAAACAAAAAACCCAAAAGCAAACGAAACCCATAAGTTGATAGTGCGATTATCAGGATAAAGGCAGGGTAGGGAAAGCATGGAACAATTACACAGAAACCCAGGCAACAGGGGGACTCAGGGAATACAGTAGCTAGGAATCTTCTTTTATTTCACCCCCTTCTTTCTTTCTGTGACTGCACTCTCTCTGGCGACTCCACACTGATGACATTTTTTTTGATGACTCTCTTTTTGATGACTCTCCTCTTACGTACACATCCTCCTATATTTGCATATTGCGCGGACCTCAAAGAAAGCACCACGAAGCTGCAACCAAATCGACAGATTTGAGCCCAATGGAGGACATTTTGTTTTCCCTTTTGGGCAGCTTCAATGGAGACTATCTTTTCGTCCGCGCAAACAAACTACACAAACATATATCAAAATAAACTAGGGGAATTCAAATTTGAAATGCAATATTGCAATCTTAATCAGCAAATATATTGCTGGAAGCTAACGGTAATTAATGCGTCTAAATATATTACTTTTAACGGCATTAAGTGAAACTTTCAATAATTAACCACTAAAGGGCACAACTAGACAAAATGTTTTATGACACAGAAAGGAAGAATATCATCCAAGATTTCTAAGATAATTTCATATTATTAACCCAAAGATGTCTATGATGAGAGATATTATATTTAAACGCAGTGCAAAAAAACACAGATCTACGTTTAAAATGCTTGCTTTTACATCAGTACTCCCTTTTTCACATTGTAAGCTACAACAACAGTTTACCATCATTATGTTGAAAGACGTCATATTCTTATGACGTAGAGTCAAGGCACCGTAGTCTAAACTCCTCTCTCTTTTCTCTCTCTCTGGTTAAGCCACACACACAAGTGCACAGCTACACCTCCCACCCAAAACTTGTCAGCGTCCGCGCTGACACACGTACACAAAACTAAGTGGTTGATATTTAGCAGTAAAGCTTTAAAAAAAAGCAAGATTTTCTCACATTCTCCAGGATTAAATACAGATCTTGTGAACAAAAACCTCCTAACACTTCTTGTCACTAAAGATTTTACAGCCTGTCAGTAAAGCAGTTAGATCTATAATGTAGGTAGTTAATCATCTGAAATAACTGTGCCACAATGGAGAATCTGTTATGTGAACGGATTGTTCTTATTGAGCAACTATATCTTCTAAAGTATCCACAGAATAATCTTGAAAGCCATGGGATGTCTCAATAAATTTTTACAGACCATTCCCGGGTCTACAATAAAGCTGTATGTGAGCCAGAACATTCGAATCGAAGTTATTCATAGTACAGTTAGGTGAATGCAAACAGGATGAAAGTTTGTTTGTTTTTTCTTCTGATCAAATACTTTAATTTACCATGCTTTTTTTTTTTCTATGCAAGTGCTTTAGCTATAGTGAGCAATTGTTAGTTTTGAACAAATTTATTTTTCGACCACTAGATCTGTGGCTAAACTAAGCATAGACTTCTAGATTTCCTTTATTTTATACATTTCCCCTT
Organism: Stramonita haemastoma; assembly: GCA_030674155.1. Classification (NCBI taxonomy): domain Eukaryota; kingdom Metazoa; phylum Mollusca; class Gastropoda; order Neogastropoda; family Muricidae; genus Stramonita; species Stramonita haemastoma. The sequence goes on along the minus strand of JASPKP010005622.1, from coordinate 6,146 downwards.
GTCAAACAATAGCCCACCATAGTGTTTTTAGGCTTTACAAAATCGCAAACTTAAATATAGATCCACTAAAGAATTTAAACAAGTCAAACACAACATCTACAGAATGACAACCATGGCATTAAATCTAATTTCACAGCAAAAGAATACAGTGAATCGCAAATTATGTTTATTGTATATGTGCAATCTTAAAATTGTAATCATAAAACGGATTAAATTGACATTTTAAGCAGAATAACAAAGAAGACACATCGGCATTTACTGATACATTTTTATTTTGTTTTGACAGCAAAGTCGTAACAAAAACGGGTTGTTTTTATTTTCCCGAGCTTGCACTGCTATTATCTGGGGAGATCTGTTATATTAACAGGAATCTTCGTAAATCAGTAAACAGCTTCTGCTTCGACAATAAGGCTATGGCCGACTAAAGAAAAATTTGTATTTAGACAAATTTTATCTGTTTGTCAAGATAAAGTTAAGAGTCATCACAGACTACAGAGGGATGCTATTTGAGCAAAATATCTCGGAGTCTGCTCTTTCTCATCTTACTGACGACACTGGCTTCACCCCAACTGGGTGAAAATGTGTTTTTTTTTTTCTTTTGACTTGAAATGGTACTTAGGGGATTTTTTGTTTTTTTGTTTGAACACATTTTCTTCATTGCCCCGATTCAATGTACAGGAAACATGCTACATTCAATATTTTAACCCGTTATTCAACCCAGAAAAAAAAGAGCAAATGTATTGACAGTCATGAGTGTTTTTAAGTAAACAACATCACAAAAATATGAAAATGACAAGCTTTCCAACACAAAAAAGCTTATGCCGAAAACAAAGTAAAAAAATGTCTTTTTTTTTTTTTTTTTTTTACTTTCTTAAGATACGTCTTTTATCTGATAAATTTTTTCCCAAACAATTTTAGTTATTTACATACGCTTGAGGGGGGGGAGCATGTGGACGATTTCAGAGAAGTGGGGCTGCCCTCACCACTAGATTTTTGGGCCCCACGGCAGCAACGCTCTTTTCAGAGTCTCTCTTCTGTTCCTCTTCTTGCTTTTTGGCTGGCAGGGTTACCGTGTTTTTTTCCCAATGCGCTTGAGCCTCAATTTTTCCCCTTACTATTATCGCTCCAGTATCCCTATCCGGGTTTTCCCCAAGCGCCAATTGGATAGTGCGAGTAGAAAGGGAAAAAGGGGAAAGGGTTTGGGGAAAGCATGGAACAAAAAACACAGCAACCAGGAAAGGGGGGAGACTCAGGGAAGACAGTACTGGGAAATTTCTTCTTTTATTTCATCCTCTTCTTTCTTTCGTACTCCCATTTCTCTTTTGGCGACTCCAAAACTGATAAACATTTTTTTGATGACTCTCTTTTTGATGACCCTCTCCTTTTAGGGTACACATCCTCCTATTTTTGCATATTGCGCGGAAACCTCAAAGAAACCCAAAAAACGAACCTGCAACCAAATCGACAGTTTTGGGGCCCAAATGGGGAAAATTTTGGTTTCCTTATGCAGTTTCCCAAGGGAGACTATCTTTTCGTCCCGAAAAACAAAAAAAACAAATCATATATCAAAATAAACAAGAGAATTCAAATTTTGAAAAAAAATTTATTCCCATTTTAAAATCAGCAAAAAAAATTGCTGGAAGCAAAACGGAAATTTAAAATGCGCCCAAAATATATTTACTTTTAAAACGGCTTTTAAATAAAAATTTTCAATAATTAACCACTAAAGACAAAAATAGACAAAATTTTTAAAAATCACAGAAAGGAAGAATATCATCCAAGATTTCTATAGAAAACATAATTTTTTACCAAAAAAGTCTATGATGAAGGGTATTCAAAATTTAAACAGCAGTGCAAAAACACAGATCCAAAAGAAAAATGCTTGCTGTACAATTTAGTACTCTTCAATTTACATTTGTAAGCTACAACAAAAGTTTACCATCATTAGTTTGAAAGACGTATATTCTTAAGACGTAGAAAATCAAGGCACCGCTTTCCCAAAATCCCCTCTCTCTCTCTCTCTCTCTCTTTGGTTTTAAAACCACACACACAAGTTTTTCACGGCTACAATACATTTAAAAAACAACAACAACAAAAAAACCCAAACCCAGCACCCCTCCCCCCCAACTTTAAAAAAAAAGAAAAAAGGGAAAAAACAAACAACAATACCCCAAAAACAACAAAAATAACAACAACAACAACACAAAACCCATACACACAAAACTGCTGTCCTTCCACTTCCCAAATTTTAAAAAAAAAAAAACGTTTTTTCCCTTTTTTATTATTTTTTTTGTTTGTTTGAAGGGGCATTGTTTTGGGTTTTTTCTTTTCAATAACTGTTGCACCCTTTTTTGCCTCGTGTTTTTAAAATTTTTTTTTTCAATTAGTTCTATAAATTTTCCCCCCCCCCCCCTTTTTTTTTTTCCCCCTTTTTTTTTGGGGTTTTTTTTGGGGATTTTTGGGGTTTTTTTTTTTTGGGGGGGGGGGAAAAAAAAAAATTTTCCCGGAAAAAGGGAAAAAAAAAAGGGCCCAAAACCCCCCCGGGGGCCCCCCCCCTTTTTGGGGGAACCCCTTTGGGGGAAAATTTGGGGGCCCCCCTCCCCAAAGGGGGGGCCCCCGAAGGATTGGCCTTTTTTGGGCCAAAAAGGGGGGGGAAACCGGGGAAAAAGGGGGCCCAAATTTTTGGGAAGGGGGGAAAAAACAGGTCCCTTTTTGGGGCCCAAAAAAGGGGGGGGGGGGGGTTTTTTTTGGTTTCCCCCGGGGGGGGGGGGAAAAGGGGGGGGGGGTTTTTTTTGGGGGGGGGGGGCCCCCAAAAAAGGAACCCCCCGGGGGCCGGGGCCCCAAAAAACCCCCGGGGTTTTTAAAAATTTTTTCCCCCAAGGGCCCCCCTTTTTAAAAAAAACGCCCCCCAAAACCCCCCCCAAAAACCCCCCCAAAACCCCCCCCCAAAAAAAAAAAACCCCCCCAAAAAAAAACAACCCCCCCCAAACCCCGGGGGGCCCCCCCCGGGGGGCCCCCCCCCCGGGGGGGGGGGGGAAAAAAAAGGGCGGAAAGGGGAAAAAAACCCCCCCCCCCCGGAAAAGGGGGGGGGGGGGGAAAAGGGGTGGAAAAAACCAAAACCCTTTGGGAAATTTTTTTTTTGGGGGGGGCCCCCCAAAAAAAAGGGGGGGAAAAAAAAAAACGGCGGGGGGGGGGGGGGGGAAAAAAGGGGGTGGGGGTTTAAAAAAGGGGGGGGAAATTTGGCCCCGGGCCCCAAAAAAGGGTGGGGGAAAAAAAACCCGGGAAAGGGGTTTTTCCCCCCCAAAACCCCCCCCAAAAAAATGGGTTTTTTTTTTTTAAAAAAAAAAGGGGGGGAAACCCCCTTTTTGGGGGAAAAAAGGGGGTTTTTTCCCCCCAAATTTAAAAAAAGGGGGAAAAATTTCCCCCCCGGGAAAGGGGGAAAAAAAAATTGGGCCAATTTAAAAAAACCCCCCCCCCCCAAAACCCCCGTTTTTCCGGGCCCCCGGGGGGGGGGGGGAAACCCCCCCCCGGGGGGGGCCCCCCCCAAAAAACCCCCCGGAAAGGGGGGTGGGAGAAAAAAAAAAAAATTTTTTTTCACCCCCCAGGGGGGGCCCCCCCCGGAAAACCCCCAAAAAAAAAAAAAAAAATTTTTTGGGGGGGTTTTTTGGGGGGGCCCCCCCCCCGGGGGGGGGGGGTTTTTTTTTTAAAAAACCAAAAAATTTTGGGTTTAAAAAAATTTTTTTTAAACCAAAAAAAAAAAAAAAAACCCCAAAAAAAAAACCCCTTTTTTTTGGGGGGGTTTTTTTGGGGGAAAAAAAAAAAAAATTTCCCCCAAAAATTTTTTTAAAAAAAACCTTAAAAATTTTTTAAACCCCTAAAAATTTTTTTTTTTTTTAAAAAAAAAAAAATTTTTAAAACCCCCTTTTTAAAACCCGGGGGGGAGGGGGCCCTTTCCCCCCTTTTTCCCCTTTTTAACCCCTTTTAAAAAAAAAACCCCCCCCTTTTTTTTTGGGGTTTTTGGGTTTTTAAAAAAAAAAAATTTTTCCCAAAACCCTTTTTTTTTTTTTCTTAAAGGGGGTTTAAAAAAAAGGGGGGGTTTTTCCTTTTTGGGGGGGGTGTTTTGGGGGAAACCTTCGGGAAAAGGGGGGTTGGCCCTTTGGGTTGGGGGGGGGTTTTTGGGGGGGGGAATTTTTTAAAAAAAAAAAAAAAGGGGGTTTTTTTAATTTTTAAAAAAAATTTTTTTTTTTTAAACCTTTTTTAAAAAAAAGGGGAAAAATTAAAAACCCAAAAAGGGGGGGGGTTTAAGGTTTTTTTCTTGGGGGGTTTAAAAGGGGGGTTTTTTTTTGGGGGTTTTTTTTTTTTTTTTTTAATTTTTTAAAAAAAACCGGGGGTTTTTTAAAAAAAAAATTAAAAAAAAATTTTTTTTAGGGGGAAAAAAAATTTAAAAGGGAAAAAAAAAAAATTTTAAAGGGGGAAAAAAAAAAAAAAACCTAAAATTTTTTAAAAATTTAAAAAAATTAAAGGTAAAAAACAAACCTTTTTTCCTTTTAACCCCCCAAAAAAAAAATTTTTCCCCCCCGGGGCCCTTTCCCCAAAAAATTTTTTAAACCCCCGGGGGAAAAAAAATTTTTTAAAAATTTTTTTAAAAGGGGGAAAACCCCAAAAACCCCCCCCAAAAAAGGTTTTTTTGTGGGGTTTTTAATTTTTCCCAAAAAAAAGGCCCCCCCCCTTTTTAAAAGGTTTTTTTGGGGGGGGGAAAAAGGGGTTTTTTTAAAAAAAAGGGGTTTTTTTAAAAAAGGGGGGTTTTTTTTTTTTGGGGGTTTTTTTTTTGTTTTTGTTGTTTGGGGGGTTTTTTTTTTTTTTGGGTGGGTTTTTTTGGGGGGGGGGGCCGGGTTTTTTTTTTTTGGCTTTTTTTGGGGGGGGGGTGGGTTTTTTTTTTTTTTTCCCTTTTTTTCCCTTTTTTTTTTGGGGTTTTTTTTAAAAAAAAAGGGGGGGGGGGGGGGAAAAACCCCCCGGGGAAAAAATTTTTTTTTTTTTTAAAAAAAACCCCAAAAAATTTTTTAAAAAAATTTTTTTTCCCCCTTTAAAATTTTTGGGGGAACCTTTTTTTTTTAAAAAATTTTTTTTTTTTTATTTTTAAAAAATTTTTAAATTTTTTTTTTTTGGGGGGGTTTTTTTTTTAAAAAAAAGGGGGCCCCAAAAAGGGTTTTTTTCTAAAATTTTGGGTTTTTTTTTTTGGAAAAAAATGTTTTTTTTTAACCCTTTTTAAAACGGAAATTTTTAAAAAAAGGGGTTAAAAGGGGGGTTTTGGGTTTTGGGGGTTTTGGGGGGCCCTTTTTTTAAGGCAAAAATTTTTTTGGGGGGGGAAGGGGGAAAAAAAAAAAAGGGGGGGGGAATTGGAAAATTTTTTAATTTAAAAAAAAAAAAAGGGGGGGTTTTAAAAGGGAAAAAATTTTTTTTGGGTTAAATTTTTTTTGGGGGGAAATTTTTTTTTTAAAAAAAAAAAATTTAAAAATTTTTTTTTTTTGGGTTTTTTATTTTTTTTTTAAAAAAAATTTTTTTTTTTTTTTTGGGGTTTTTTTTTAAAAAGGTTTTAAAAAAAAAAAAAACCCCCCCGGGGCCCCCCCCCCCCTTTAAAATTTTTTTTAAAACCCCCGGTTTTTCCAAAATGGGGAAAAGGGGGCCCCCCAAACCCCCCAAAAAAAAATGGGCCCCCCCCCCCCCCCCCCCCTTTTTTTTGGGGGTTTTTTTTTGGGGGGGGGGGGGGGTTTTTTTTGGGGGGGGGGGGGGGCCCCGGGGGGGGGGGGGTTTTTTTTGGGGGCCCCCCCCCTTTTTTTTTTTTTGGGGGGGGGGGGTTTTTTCCCGGGTTTTGGGGGGGGTTTTCAAAAAAAAAGGGGGGGGAAAAAAAAAAAACCCCCCCAAAAAAAAAACAAAACCCCCGGTTTTAAAATTTTAAATGGGAAAAGGGGGGGGGAAATTTCCCCAAAACAGGGTTTAAAAATTTTTGGGGGCCCAAAAAATTTTTTCCCCCCAAAAAACCCCCCCCCCCCCCCTTTTTCCCAAAAAAAAACCCCCCCCAAAAACCCCCCCAAAAAAAAAAATTTTTTAAAAACCTTTTTTTGGGGGGAAAATTTTTTGGAAAAGGG
>JASPKP010005621.1:0-15588 GCA_030674155.1 Stramonita haemastoma | reverse complement strand
TTTCTGGGGATAGGAGATTATACGTATAAATATCAGCCAAACCACCCCCACCCCCAAAAAAAGAACAACAAAAAAACAAAACACCATATATGTTTATATATGTAATGATAAAAATCAAGGAAACATTTTTTTATGATTGTGTAAATTTCTATAGAGTTGTGTTTTTATTTCTTATCAAGTTGTGCTCTTTCTCTTTCTCTCTCTTTCTCTCTCTCTTCTCTCTCTTTCTCTCTCTCTCTCTCTCTCTCTCTCTCTCTCTCTCTCTCTCTCTCTCTCTCTCTCTCTCTCTCTCTCTCTCTCTCTCTCTCTTATTTAATAAATCAGACTGAAGAATTAAGATCACTATTTGTATTTTTCGTTATGTGGGTGGACACTGATTTTCTCTTATTCCTGTGTAGGTGATGATGAGGACAAGGTCCCAGGCATTGGCTCACTGAATTCTCTTGGACTGCACCGGTCTGGTCTCTTTGCTGTTGGAGAGTGGGATATAGCATTTTTTTAAAATATGATGATACTTGTAGATAATTATTGTATTTTAGAAATTTTGACTCAAGCTTTGTTAGTGTATGTATTTTTTTCTTTTTCAAAATTTATTTGTGACTTTTTAAACAATTTTAAAACTTTAATGTCATCATCCAGAGGTAACAATGCTTATTGATCAGAACTGTGTTGTATCTCAGCCCTTTATGAGCAGAGGTAACTGTATTGCAGGGTAAATGTGCTACAATGTGATTCTGCAGCCTGCATCAAGGTGGAGATGACATTTTACAGTGCTGTATCTAAACCTAACACCAAATTCAGTGGTGCCAACAGGTGGAAGGGGTAAAAAAATGTAACCCTATGCAGAACACTGCATTTCTTAACATCAGTGCTTACCTAGGACAACATGTCTAGAAGTGTTTGTTAACAGCCAGCAGTGTTTACAGGTCCAAACATGGACATTTCTATTAGTCTTGCATCAGACCTCTTGAACATAAAAGAAATAAGACTTCGGCTATTCCATGTGCATGTATTCCACCTTGCAAATGGCTGCCCTCTTCACAGCTGTCAGTTTCTGGGGACTGGATGTAAAAAAAAAACGCACATGAGTGCTTATTCATTATCCTCAAAATAAAAGAATTTGACTTGACTTGACTTGACTCAGTTTCCTCACTGTCAGCTACTCTCAGCAGCTGTGCCCTCTATCCCAGCTCAGCCCAGCTGATGCTGATTATAGCAGGAACTGACAGTAGGCCTTGGACTGGCTTATGCTGATTTCTGCACTTTGGATCTCTGTCCATTGGAAGCATCAAATGAAAGTGAAAGAAAAAAATGATTTGCTTACAAAGTGAGATATCTGAAGATATCATACAGCATTCATGTTGTGTGGTGATGTGTCTTGTCTTATAGAATATCATACACCATTCATGTTGTGTGGTGATGTGTTCACAGGATATCTAAGGTATGATACACCACTCACGGTTTTGCCTTAATGTGTGTTGTGTTGACAGGACGGGGTGTTGAGGATGTTTGAGGTGAGTGGGGAGGAGGTGCGGGTGGCCCGTGCTGACAATCTGGGGTGCCCATCACCTCCCTCACCTTCTCCTTCAACTACCAGGCTGTGGCACTGGGATCGTCAGTGGTGAGTGGTGGGGGTGCTGTGTGTGTGTGTGTGTGTGTGTGTGTGTGTGTGTGTGTGTGTGTGTGTGTGTGTGTTACATATTAGTAAATTTGTGAATTTGAATGCAAACATACATTTAGATATTTGGCCATATATTAGCGCATTACAAACCTCTATATGACCAAAGCACATTACAAACCTCTATATGACCAAAGCACATTACAAACCTTTATATGACCAAAGTGCATTACAAACCTCTATATGACCAAAGCACATTACAAACCTCTATATGACCAAAGTGCATTACAAACCTCTATATGACCAAAGTGCATTACAAACCTCTATATGACCAAAGCACATTACAAACCTCTATATGACCAAAGCACATTACAAACCTCTATATGACCAAAGCACATTACAAACCTCTATAGGACCAAAGTGCATTACAAACTATATGACCAAAGCACATTACAAACCTCTATATGACCAAAGCACATTACAAACCTCTATATGACCAAAGTGCATTACAAACCTCTATATGACCAAAGCGCATTACAAACCTCTATATGACCAAAGCACATTACAAACCTCTATATGACCAAAGTGCATTACAAACCTTTATATGACCAAAGCACATTACAAACCTCTATATGACCAAAGCACATTACAAACCTCTATATGACCAAAGCACATTACAAACCTCTATATGACCAAAGCACATTACAAACCTCTATATGACCAAAGCGCATTACAAACCTGTATATGACCAAAGCGCATTACAAACCTCTATATGACCAAAGCACATTACAAACCTGTACAAACGATTGTCCACAGGGCTCCATAATACTGATGGACCTAGGTGAGGGCCAAAATAAAAAAAGTAAATGAAAACAAACCTGTACAAATGGCTGTCCACAGGGCTCCATGATGCTGCTGAACCTGGGTGAGGGCCAAAGCCTCAGAACGCTGTTTGACGTGCACTATGGGGAACACGTGGGCATGAACGTCCTGGCCGCCAGTGCCAATGTCTGTGTGGTGAGTGCCAATGTCTGTGTGGTGAGTGCCAATGTCTGTGTGGTGAGTGCCAATGTCTGTGTGATGAGTGTGAAATAGACAATGCCAATGTCCGTGTGGTGAGTGTCAATGTCTGTGTGGTGAGTGCCAATGTCTGTGTGGTGAGTGCCAATGTCTGTGTGGTGAGTGCCAATGTCTGTGTGGTGAGGGTGAAATAGATAATGCCAATGTCCGTGTGGTGAGTGTCAATGTCTGTGTGGTGAGTGCCAGTGTCTGTGTGGTGAATGCCAATGTCTGTGTGGTGAGTGTGAAATAGACAGTGCCAATGTCTGTGTGGTGAGTGTGAAATAGACAGTGCCAATGTCTGTGTGGTGAGTGCCAATGTTTGTGTGGTGAGTGCTAATGTCTGTGTGGTGAGTGCTAATGTCTGTGTGGTGAGTGCCAATGTCTGTGTGGTGAGTGTGAACATCTTTGTGGTGAGTGCCAATGTCTGTGTGGTGAGTGTGAAATAGACAATGCCAATGTCCATGTGGTGAGTGCCAATGTCTGTGTGGTGAGTGTGAAACAGTGCCAATGTCTGTGTGGTGAGTGTGAAACAGTGCCAATGTCTGTGCGGTGAATGTGAAAAAGACAATACCAATGTCTGTGTGGTGAGTGCCCAGTAAAACAGACACTGACCTTTTGCTATGTATATACAAATAGACTTTTTTGGGTGCTAAATAGACAGTGACATGTCTATGTGGTGAGTGCCCAGTGCAATAGTCAGTGACGTTTTTGCATCGGTGTCTGTTTCTACTTGTATGTATGTGTTCAACACAAATGTTTTAGCTGTGTGCACCCTGAGAATCCAGTTTTGTGTGTGTGTCCTAGAATGTTACGATCCCAGTATCACATTTCATTTGGAGCCAAATTTATTGTAGCAAGCACTGTGTAAACACCTCCAGTGTCTGTACATGGTGCCCAGAAGCTAACGGACCTGTAGGATTGAAGTAGAAAGCTTTTACCCACTCAGCTATGGTGTCTAATGTATTGCTGCATGTAAACAATGGTTCAAGTCCTGGAGTGTGTGTTTCAGAAGTCCTGGAGTGTGTGTTTCAGCTGCATGTAAACAATGGTTCAAGTCCTGGAGTGTGTGTTTCAGAGTGTCCGGTCCAATGGAATGGTGCAGGCCTGGTCCATCGACAAAGGACTGCTTCTGTCATCCCTGGCTTTGGGAGAACCGGTAAGGAGACCAGGCTGTTTGTCCATTTGGGTGTTTCAACTGATCTTTAGCAGTATCAAACATATGGTTCAATTATCTTTAGCAGTATCAACTATGTGGTTCAATTATTTTTAGCAGTATCAACTATATGGTTCAATTATTTTTAGCAGTATCAACCATAATTATGGTTCAGCTAATCTTTAGCAGTATAAACCATATTTTTCAACTAATCTTTAGCAGTATTGATCTTGTTGCTCAACTGATCTGTAACAGTATCCACTGTATGGCCCAACTGCTGTGTACCAGAACTGACCATGTGTGTGTGTGTGTGTGTGTGTGTGTGTGTGTGTGTGTGTGTGTGTGTGTGTGTGTGTGTGTGTGTTGCAGGCCAGTTGCATGGCGTGCAGTCCTCTGGCTCACTTTGCAGTGGTGGGCAGTGTGACCGGCCAGGTGTACTTTGTGGACTTCACCAACGTGGACAGGCCTCGTGTTGTCCAGCGACTGCGGGTCTACGGGGGCTGCGTCAAAACTCTGGTGTAAGTAACTCTGTCAGTAACTCTGTCAGTCTCCTGTGTCAAAACTCTGGTGTAAGTAACTCTGTCAGTCTCCTGCGTCAAAACTCTGGTGTAAGTGACTCTGTCAGTCTCCTGCATCAAAACTCTGGTGTAAGTAACTCTGTCAGTCTCCTGCGTCAAAACTCTGGTGTAAGTAACTCTGTCAGTCTCCTGTGTCAAAACTCTGGTGTAAGTAACTCTGTCAGTCTCCTGCGTCAAAACTCTGGTGTAAGTAACTCTGTCAGTCTCCTGTGTCAAAACTCTGGTGTAAGTAACTCTGTCAGTCTCCTGTGTCAAAACTCTGGTGTAAGTAACTCTGTCAGTCTCCTGCGTCAAAACTCTGGTGTAAGTAACTCTGTCAGTCTCCTGCGTCAAAACTCTGGTGTAAGTAACTCTGTCAGTCTCCTGCGTCAAAACTCTGGTGTAAGTAACTCTGTCAGTCTCCTGTGTCAAAACTCTGGTGTAACTCTGTCAGTCTCCTGCGTCAAAACTCTGGTGTAAGTAACTCTGTCAGTCTCCTGCGTCAAAACTCTGGTGTAAGTAACTCTGTCAGTCTCCTGCGTCAAAACTCTGGTGTAAGTAACTCTGTCAGTCTCCTGCGTCAAAACTCTGGTGTAAGTAACTCTGTACATCTCCTACGTCAAAAATCTACACTAATGACATACTCAGGATCCTGGATGGGGAGTGATGTAGATTTAGTCCTGTTATTGATGGGATTTATGATTCTTTTTGTGTTTGATTTTTGACTGCTTTTTTGAGACATGCAAAATAGATAAAAAGAGCAATCTGTTGCTTGTCTCTGGTAATTTGGGTGCACAGGTGTCTGTCTGTCTGTGAGCGTGGCCTGATCTGTGGTGTGGTGTGTTTTCCAGGTTTGACCAGGACGGCCTGTACCTGTTTGCTGGTGGCGATGATGAAAACATCTTCGTCATGGATGCTCGGCCTTCCACCAACTTCGCTCCCATGGGATTCACTGGTACAGTTTTCGTTTTCAGCAATGAATAATGAATGTTTGATTTATAGAATGCATGGAAATCACCCTTTGAAAGACATGACTGCAGTACTGAGAGAGAAGGAACTCTTTCTACATGTCTGTAATGACATGTTTACATTACATTACAATTTCCAGTCATCTTGACTGTAGGGGCACAATGAATGATTCAGCAACTGGCCCTCTCTGTCCATTTTTCTCTTGTCTTCCTTCCACTTGTCAAGTGCCTCCTTCCTTCACTCAGCCTCAGGCCTGTCCAGTCTGAGATGTTGTTTTCTCCTTTCCTGTCTTCCTCTCATTCTCCATTCATGCTCTGTGCCTTGCAAGACTGTCTTGGCAAGCTCTTATGATTAAGAGTTGTGCCCGCACAACTTCAGTTTTTGTCTCCTCATCATGGTCAGAAAGTCTGCATAGAGCTCAGTAACTTCCATGATTCTGTTCCTCACATTGGTGATATGATCGTTGTAGAAGATGTCAAGAAGTTTGGATAGCATCTCATCTCCATGGCCTGTATCCTCTTCTCCACTCTCCTGTCAAGGTCCAGGACTCACAGACTTACAGCACTGCTGAGACAAGTGAGGAGCACATCAGTCTGGTCTCAAGCTGATCTTGGTGTTTCTGTCACTCCATGCAGTATTTAGCTGTGGGTGCTGTCACAGTCTGTGCAGTCCTGGAGAGAGGTTCACACTGTGACCCTTGGTCTGTTACCATTGTGCTCCCAGGTCTTTGAAGCGATGGACTGTTTCCAGTTTCTCACCATCAGCTTTGATGCCAGTGCCAGTGCTATTGATGCTGTTGGTCATCAGGTTGATGTTTGAAGTCCTTATTTCTGTGCCATATGTGGCCAAGGTCTTGTCCATGCATTCTGCCAAATTTGCCAGTCCCTCTTCTTTTCCTGCCAGGCTGTCATTGTCATCAGCAAAATGCAGGTTGTGATTGTTCTGCCTCCAACTGATTGTAAATGGTGGAGCTAGTTGTATAAGTGCCAGTGCTAGTTACTTCAGACAGGTGTCATGTTACCTGGTGAGAATGATTCAAGTGGCTGTGTGGGTTGAAGGTAGATTTGTTAACCAAGCTGTTCATTAATATTTATCACGTGTTGCCTAGGTCAGAAGATGTACTAAGTGTGTTACTTAACTTACTCTGTAGCATGTGTCAGTAGCATAAATGATAACATGATCATTTACCAAAAACAAACCTAAAGTCCTAAACCCTCAACCAAGAGAAAAATGCTGTATGACATATAAACACTACAACAGTAACTAATATGGCAGTGATGATCAGAACAGCAGAGTCAAGTAAACAATAAAATCCAACAAATGTATTTTGTCAGAAATATGCAACTGCAATAATCAGTTTGGAATTACAGTAATGCGTGACAGCAGACAAACATTTGTCATCAGGACTGACCTTAGGTATGCCCTCACATTTAAGAGAAATAATAATTATAATGCATGGAGTTTATGTAGCCCTGTAATTATATTGTGGGTGACTGTTGTGCAGGAGTGGGGGGGGAGGTGAAGGACATCAGCGTGGTGAAGAAAGCCTCCATGGTGCGTGTGCTGGTCTCTGTGGCCGTGGGCAGGGTGCCCAAAAACACCGCCAACCTCATCGTCAGATTCGACATCACCGACGTCCTGGTCAAAGGTGAATATGCTTGTGGAGTTTCTGTGTGTTTTTATTTTATTTCTTTATCTATTTATTTATTTATTTATTTATTTATTTGTTTATTTATTCTTTGATATCGATGATAATGGAATAAGTACTTATGTGCTTTTTTACATACAGTCCCCATGTGTATGCAGTTGAGTAAATCTTGTCATCTGTTCCCACCGGCACACAATGGCCTACTCTTATGAAAAGCGGAACAGGATTCAACATGTACACAAGATGTTCTGTGTGCGTTAGTGGGACCTCGGTGTGTGTGTGTGTGTGTGTGTGTGTGTGTGTGTGTGTGTGTGTGTGTGTGTGTGTGTGTGTTTTTGTGTGTGTAATGGATCAAGACATGTAACTGGAACATCTACACGAGGTATATCCCAGCAATTTAAAAAAAAATGTTCGATTATTTTTTTATAGTTTTTAAAACTTACATTGATGACATCACTGGGATAGCCACATGAACTGAAGGTGACCAAGAGTTCTGATGCTGATGTTCCTCATTCCATCCAGCCCTCTCTCAGGACTGAAGTAAACGGTAACACCATCCACAGCCATGTCATGCACTCTGCCTTGCAGTGTTGTCATCAGCCAGATGGGAGCAGCTGCTTGCTTGCAGTACAGATACAACAACAGTTGTCTCTTTATTCATGGACTGATCTGTCTGTTGTCCAGACCTCAAGTACAGCTTCAACAACAGTTGTCTATTCATTGATTGATTGATGGCCTGATTGATCTGTGTATCTGTTGTCCAGACCTGAAGTACAGCTACAGCAGCATGCGCTGTGACCTGAAGGACGACCTCATCAACAAGGTAGCCTTTTACCTGGAGGAGCCCTCCATGGGCATTGCCCTGGGGGAGGGGGCGGTGGCGTACACCATCAGTCAAGCCACCCGCAACATTCTGCCCCTCGTTTTCCCCCCTGACGTGCCCAAGGGGGTAAGCGGTGCTTTTTCATACGGTGTTGATTATTCATTTATTTATTTATTTGTTTATTTATTCTTTTGTATTGAGGATAATGGAATAAGCACTCATGTGCTTTTTTACATCCATTCCCCGTGTGCATACAGTTTTGTAAATCTTGTCATCTGTTCCCACCGGCACACAATGGCCTACTCTTATGAAAAGCGGAACAGGCTTTAACATGTGCGCAAAATGTTCTGCATGCGTTTGCACACAGGACCTCGTTTTATAGTCTCATCTGAAGGACTTTATTAGTATAATGTGTATTTTTTATGTCTGTTTAAAATGTTGATGTTCGGTCATGCATTGTTGATCATATTGGATGTGCTGTGCTGCACTGTGCTGTGCTTTGTAAGTCAGAGGGTCATGGAACAGTATTGGGGGAGGGGGGGGATGTTGTGGTGGTCACCACCCCAGGTGGGAAGTACTGGAAGGTATGTGCTTTAAGTTGACCTCAGAGATTGTAAATGTTCCCGCCCTTGATTCACTAGAGCCACTGCTAAGATTTGAGCTTAGCTCAGCATCATGGACCCACAGGACTGAAGTCAAAACAGTCTAACCACTTGGCTCAGCTGTAATGTCCATCTTTTGCTGTTTGACTTGACTTGACCAAGACAGATCACTTTTCGCCTCTGTTTCCAGCACAGTGCAGTGGCTTGTGTGTGAGTGTATGAGTGTATGTGCTACAGGGCAGTGTGAGTATGAGAATGTGTTGTTCTTCAGTTTAATGTCTCTTCACATAAGTGATATTAAACACACACACCAAAAAAAAAAAAAAAAAAAAAAAGCAAACAAATAATGTTACTTGTAGAACTTTCAACCAATGGTAGAAACAAAAAGTAAATAAAAACACCAAAAGTGAACATTAAAACCCTAAACAATCAATCAGAACTTTTTAGAAAATTAACAAAAGAGCACGATATTAATGTCTCTGTCTCGTAAACAAGCTACTGACATGAGAATGTGTGTGCATGTATATGTGCGTGTGCGAGTGCGTGCGTACATGGGCAAATAATTGTGTTATATGTCTTTTCTAGTCAATGGTTTTAATAACATTGTATCCATACATTGGTGTGTGCGGTTATGTGTGTGTGTGTGTGTGTGTGTGTGTGTGTGTGTGTGTGTGTGTGTGTGTGTGTGTACATGCGCGCAGACATATGGTATGAGTGTTTGTGATATTTTTATTTGAACCATATAATGTTCGAACAAATATGAAATGTAGCTATTTTGTGTCTTTTGATTATGATTCGTATCAATTTGCCTGTCAGTATTGTAATTGACCTTCATGGATGATTACAGTGGTTTTGACTTTGACTTTGACTTGACACTAACTGAAAAAAAGTCAACAACAAAAAATTAATGAAAAAAAAAAAAGACTTGACAGTGACTGTGTGTAGCAGAGAGATGGTACATTGTTGCACTGTGTGTAACAGAGAGATGGTACAGGGCTGTGTTGCACTGTGTATAGCAGAGAGATGGTATAGGGCTGTGTTGCACTGTGTGTAGCAGAGATGGTAGAGGGCTGTGTTGCACTGTGTGTAGCAGAGAGATGGTACAGGGCTGTGTTGCACTGTGTGTAGCAGACAGATGGTACATTGTTGCACTGTGTGTAACAGAGAGATGGTATAGGGCTGTGTTGCACTGTGTATAGCAGAGAGATGGTACATTGTTGCACTGTGTGTAGCAGAGAGATGGTACAGGGCTGTGTTGCACTGTGTGTAGCAGAGAGATGGTACAGGGCTGTGTTGCACTGTGTATAGCAGAGAGATGGTACAGGGCTGTGTTGCACTGTGTGTAGCAGAGAGATGGTACAGGGCTGTGTTGCACTGTGTGTAACAGAGAGATGGTACATTGTTGCACTGTGTGTAGCAGAGAGATGGTACAGGGCTGTGTTGCACTGTGTGTAGCAGAGAGATGGTACAGGGCTGTGTTGCACTGTGTGTAGCAGAGAGATGGTACAGGGCTGTGTTGCACTGTGTGTAGCAGAGAGATGGTACATTGTTGCACTGTGTGTAGCAGAGAGATGGTACAGGGCTGTGTTGCACTGTGTGTAGCAGAGAGATGGTACAGGGCTGTGTTGCACTGTGTGTAGCAGAGAGATGGTACAGGGCTGTGTTGCACTGTGTATAGCAGAGAGATGGTACAGGGCTGTGTTGCACTGTGTGTAGCAGAGAGATGGTACAGGGCTGTGTTGCACTGTGTGTAGCAGAGATGGTACAGGGCTGTGTTGCACTGTGTGTAACAGAGAGATGATACAGGGCTGTGTTGCACTGTGTGTAGCAGAGAGATGGTACAGGGCTGTGTTGCACTGTGTGTAGCAGAGAGATGGTACAGGGCTGTGTTGCACTGTGTGTAACAGAGAGATGATACAGGGCTGTGTTGCACTGTGTGTAGCAGAGATGGTACAGGGCTGTGTTGCACTGTGTGTAACAGAGAGATGGTACAGGGCTGTGTTGCACTGTGTGTAGCAGAGAGATGGTATAGGGCTGTGTTGCACTGTGTATAGCAGAGAGATGGTACAGGGCTGTGTTGCACTGTGTGTAGCAGAGAGATGGTACAGGGCTGTGTTGCACTGTGTGTAGCAGAGAGATGGTACATTGTTGCA
The DNA here is from genome assembly GCA_030674155.1 of Stramonita haemastoma. Classification (NCBI taxonomy): domain Eukaryota; kingdom Metazoa; phylum Mollusca; class Gastropoda; order Neogastropoda; family Muricidae; genus Stramonita; species Stramonita haemastoma. Next base: position 5,003 of record JASPKP010005621.1, on the reverse strand, counting down.
CTGTGTGTAGCAGAGAGATGGTACAGGGCTGTGTTGCACTGTGTGTAGCAGAGAGATGGTACAGGGCTGTGTTGCACTGTGTGTAGCAGAGAGATGGTACATTGTTGCACTGTGTATAGCAGAGAGATGGTACATTGTTGCACTGTGTGTAACAGAGAGATGGTACATTGTTGCACTGTGTATAGCAGAGAGATGGTACAGGGCTGTGTTGCACTGTGTGTAGCAGAGAGATGGTACAGGGCTGTGTTGCACTGTGTGTAACAGAGAGATGGTACAGGGCTGTGTTGCACTGTGTGTAACAGAGAGATGGTAGAGGGCTGTGTTGCACTGTGTATAGCAGAGAGATGGTACATTGTTGCACTGTGTGTAACAGAGAGATGGTACATTGTTGCACTGTGTGTAACAGAGAGATGGTACATTGTTGCACTGTGTATAGCAGAGAGATGGTACATTGTTGCACTGTGTGTAGCAGACAGATGGTACATTGTTGCACTGCGTGTAACAGAGAGATGGTAGAGGGCTGTGTTGCACTGTGTATAGCAGAGAGATGGTGCATTGTTGCACTGTGTGTAGCAGAGAGATGGTACATTGTTGCACTGTGTATAGCAGAGAGATGGTACATTGTTGCACTGTGTGTAACAGAGAGATGGTACATTGTTGTACTGTGTGTAACAGAGAGATGGTACATTGTTGCACTGTGTGTAGCAGAGAGGTGGTACATTGTTGCACTGTGTGTAGCAGAGAGATGGTACATTGTTGCACTGTGTGTAGCATAGAGGTGGTACATTGTTCTACTGTGTGTCCACCAGAAGGGGGCCCCAGAGCTGGTGCTGTCAGCAGAGGCCAGCTATGAGGGTCACCAGCTGCCCGGGGGCAACGTGCTGCTGTCCCCCCACCTCAAGTGGCTGGCCTCCTACGCCCCCGATGGGGCCCTCAGCCTCCGTACTATTGGCAGCATGGTGAGCCCCTGACTGTGACCTGTGTGGGTGTGTGTGTGTGTGTGGGGGGGGGGGGGGGGGGGGGGGGTGGGTGTGTGTGGGTGGTGTGTAATGGTGGTGTGTAATGGTGGTGTGTAATGGTGGGTGTGTAATGGTGGGTGTGTAATGGTGGGGTGTAATGGTGGGGGTGTAATGGTGGGGTGTAATGGTGGGTGTGTAATGGTGGGTGATGGGGGTGTAATGGTGGGGGTGTAATGGTGGGGTGTAATGGTGGGGGTGTAATGGTGGGGGTGTAATGGTGGGGGTGTAATGGTGGGGGTGTAATGGGGGGTGTAATGGTGGGGGTGTAATGTGGGGGTGTAATGGTGGGGGGTAATGGTGGGGGTGTAATGGTGGGGGTGTAATGGTGGGGGTGTAATGGTGGGGGTGTAATGGTGGGGGTGTAATGTGGGGGGTGTAATGGTGGGGGTGTAATGGTGGACATGCACTATAGATACATGAAGCAAATAAGCTGCAGCCAAGGAACAAACACACTCCACCCTAAACACACACTCCACCCTAAACACACTCCACCCTGAACACACTCCACCCTGAACACACTCCACCCTGAACACACTCCACCCTGAACACACTCCACCCTGAACACACTCCACCCTGAACACACTCCACCCTACCCCCACAAACACACTCCAACCTAAACACACTCCACCCTAAAACTCTCCACCCTGAACACACTGCACCCTGAACACACTCCACCCTGAACACACTCCACCCTGAACACACTCCACCCTGAACACACTCCACCCTAAACACACTCCACCCTGAACACACTCCACCCTGAACACACTCCACCCTGAACACACTCCACCCTAAACACACTCCACCCTGAACACACTCCACCCTACCCCCACCATTGTCACATATACAGGATGTCACCACTGGTGAAGCACAGAGCTGCAGCCAAGGACAACACATCACCTAACACACTCCACCCTAACACACTCCACCAACTCCATCACCCTGAACACACTCCACCCTGAACACACTCCACCCTAACACACTCCACCCTGAACACCCCCTACCCCACAAACACACTCCACCCTAACACATCCACTCCCACCCTGAACACACTCACCCTAAACCCCACCAAACACACTCCAACCTGAAACACACTCCACCCTGAACACACTCCACCCTGAACACACTGCACCCTGAACACACTCCACCCTGAACACACTCCACCCTGAACACACTCCACCTGAACACACTCCACCCTACACACCACCACACTCCACCTGAACACACACTCCACCCTAAACACACTCCACCCTGAACACACTCCACCCTACCCCCAAAACACACTCCACCCTGAACACACTCCACCCTACCCCCACCAAACACACTCCACCCTGAACACACTCCACACCCAAAACACACTCCACCCTGAACACACTCCACCCTAAACACACTCCACCCTAAACACACTCCACCCTACCCACAAACACTCCACCCTGAACACACTCACCACCCACAACACACTCCACCCTGAACACACCACCTACCACCCAAGACACCACCTAAACTCCACCCTACCCCCACAAACACACTCCACCCTGAACACACTCCACCCTAACCCCCACAAACACACTCCACCCTGAAACACACTCCACCCTACCCCCAAACACACTCCACCCTGAAACACACTCCACCCTACCCCACACAAACACACTCCACCCTAAACACACTCCACCCTACCACCCACAAACACACTCCACCCTGAACACACCTCCACCCTACCCCCACAAACACACTCCACCCTGAACACACACTCCACCCTACCCCCACAAACACACTCCACCCTAACACACTCCACCCTACCCCCACAAACACACTCCACCCTGAACACACTCCACACTAACACTCCACAAACACACTCCACCCTAAACAACACTCCACCCTAACCCACAACTCCACCCTGAACACCCTACCCACCACAAACACACTCCAACCTAAACACACTCCACCCTACCCCCACAAACACACTCCAACCCATAAACACACTCCACCCTACCCCCACAAACACACTCCACCCTAAACACACTCCACCCTACCCCCACAAACACACTCCACCTAAACACACTCCAACCCTACCCCCACAAACACACTCCCACCCTAACACACTCCACCCTACCCCCACAAACACACTCCACCCTAAACACACTCCACCCTACCCCCACAAACACACTCCACCCTAAACACACTCCACCCTAACCCCCACAACACACTCCACCTAACACACTCCACCCTACCCCCACAAACACACTCCACCCTAGAACACACTCCACCCTACCCCCACAAACACACTCCACACCCTAAACACACTCCACCCTACCCCCACAAACACACTCCACCCTACCCCCACAAACACACTCCAACCTAAACACACTCCACCCTACCCCCACAAACACACTCCAACCTAAAAACACGCACCCAACCCCCCACACAACACACTCCAACCTAAACACACTCCACCCTACCCCCACAAACACACTCCAACCTAAAAACACTCCACCCCCACCCCCACCCAAACACACTCCAACCTAAACACACTCCACCCTACCCCCACAAAGCACTCCAACCTAAAAACACTCCACCCTACCCCCAAAAAGCACTCCAACCTAAAAACACTCCACCCTACCCCCACACAACACACTCCAACCTAAACACACTCCACCCTACCCCCACAAACACACTCCAACCAAAAACACTCCACCCTAACCCCCACAAACACACTCCAACCTAAAAAACACTCCACCCTACCCCCACGAACACACTCCAACCTAAAAACACTCCACCTCCCCCACAAACACACTCCAACCTAAAAACACTCCACCCTACCCCCACAAACACACTCCAACCTAAAAACACTCCACCCTACCCCCACAAACACACTCCAACCTAAAACACTCCACCCTACCCCCACAAACACACTCCAACCCTAAAAACACTCCACCCTACCCCCACAAACACACTCCAACCTAAAAACACTCCACCCTACCCCCACAAACACACTCCAACCTAAAAACACTCCACCCTACCCCACAAAAACACTCCAACCTAAAAACACTCCACCCTACCACCACAAAAACACTCCAACCTAAAAACACTCCACCCTACCCCCACAAGACACTCCAACCTAAAAACACTCCACCCTACCCCCACAAAAACACTCCAACCTAAAAACACTCCACCCTACCCCCACAAGAGCACTCCAACCTAAACACACTCCACCCTCAACACACTCCACCCTCAACACTCTCCACCCTAAACACACTCCACCCTCAACACACTCCACCCTAAGCACACTCCACCCTAAACACACTCCACCCTAAACACACTCACTCTAAAAACACCCTTACCTAAACACACTGCACCCTAAACACCCGCTATCCTCTCTAACCTCCCCCTCTCCCCCTCCCTGCTGTATCAGGACCGCACGCTGACCATTCAGCCTCACGACTACAGACAGGGCGGGGTGCGCAGCATGGCCTTCTCTGATGACTGCCAGAGCATCTTCACCACCGGCTTCGATGGCGTCCTCAGCTGCTACAAGTGGAAGTGAGCATGCCTCTGTCTCTGTGTGGGTGTGGGTGTGGTGTGTGTGTGTGTGTGTGTGTGTGTGTGTTGTGTGTGTGTGTGTGTGTTTTTGTGCAATTTTTTTTATTTTATTCTTTTATATTGAGGATAATGGAATAAGCACTCATGTGCTTTTTTCCATCCCGTCCCCATGTGTATACAGTTTTGTAAATATTGTTTTCTGTTCCTACCGGCATACAATGGCCTACTCTTACAAAAAGCAGAACAGGATTTAATGTGTGCGCAAGATGTTCTGCATGCGTTCGAACACAGGGCCTCTGTTTACAGTCTAATCCAAAAGACTTTTGGGGAGAGTGGAGTCAGCACTGTGCATGTGTGTGTGTGTGTGTGTGTGTGTGTGTGTGTGTGTGTGTGTGTGTTTTGTGTGTTTTCTCAGACTTTTACGATCATTCTTGCAATGATGAAGGC
>JASPKP010005620.1:5000-10000 GCA_030674155.1 Stramonita haemastoma | reverse complement strand
TGCGTCTTCTCTCATGTCCCCCCTACGTCCTTTGGGACATGGGACTGAGTGAGTGAGAGTGATGTTGAATGCGAAGTGTTTGACCCATTAACGTTCAACAGAAACTCTGACACAGCTTTAGCACACAAGACACAGCTTTAAACTCGTGTCCTTTTTCCTTCCCTGCCAGTGCTGCAGGTCTGTGTCCCTGTGACACGGGCCTCCGTGACACCATCTGATCCTGTCACGACCACCTCGCCAATGTAGGCACACATGAACGAACGCGTGGGTTGGTCCCCAGGCGAGGGTGTAAAAATGACCCGTTATCTTTCCGCACAATTGATCGCCAATACCCCTCTTACCCGGTTTTCTCCTGCGCAACTGAGTCGCTTCCTGCGTAATCGAGTGAGCTGGAACGCAAAGCAAGATAGGATGGATTGTTTTGTTTTTGCTTGTTTGTTTGTTTGGGGCTGGATTGGATTTTTTTGTTTTTCTTTTCAACCAAATAGGGTCAGAGCTGATCTGTTAAAGGTCATTGATAAAAAACGACGTTAAGTGATTTGGGGAAAACAACTCTCCTGTCTCTGTCTGCCTCCCTTCTCTCTCTCTCCCCTCTCTCTCTCTCTCTCCCCCTAAAAGGGGAAAACATTTTTTGGCCCAAAACCCCCCCCAAAAAAACCCATCTCGGAACAGTGAGGGAAAAAGAAGAGGGGAAAAGTTTTTTTTTTTTTGGGGGTTTTGGGTTTTTTCCCTCCCTAAAAAAGGGATCGTAACATGGAAAAAACCCTTTTTTTTCATTCCCCCCCTCGCCTTTTTCTTTTTTTTTCTTTTTTTCCCTTCTTTTCCCCCTCTCCCCCCCTTTCCCCCCCCTTTTTTTTTTCCCCTTTTTTTCCTTCCCTGTCGCGGTCTTTTCCCTGGCCGCGGCCTTCCGCCTTTTTTCCCTTTCCCCCCTCCCTTCCCCTCAACGGTTTTTTGGTACAAATAAAAAACCCCGAAATTTTCCCCAAATTTTCCCCAAAACCCCCCTTTGGGGCCCCCTTTTTTTTCCCCTTTTGGGTGGCCCCCCTTTAAACGTGGCTGGAAACGAAAAAAAGAAAGGTTTGTTTTGTTTTTTTTTTTTTTGGGTTTGGGGGCTGGATTTTTTTTTTTTTTTTTTTTAAAAAACCCAAATAGGAAAAAAAAAAGGTAATTTTTTTAAAGGCTTGAAAAAAAAAACTTAAGGATTGGAAAAAAATTTAGTTTTCCCCTTTTTCCCCCAAAACCCCCACTTTTCCCTTTCCCCCCCCCCCCAAAAAAATTTTGCCTAACTTCCCCCTTGTACTTTTTTTTTTTTTAAAATTTTTTTAATTTTTTTATTTTTTTTTTTTTTTTTTTTTTTTTTTTTTTTTATTTTTATTTTTTTAAAAAATTTTTTTTTTTTTTTTTTTTATTTTTTAAAATTTTTTTTTTTTTTTTTTTTTTTATTTTTTTTTTTTTTTTTTTTTTTTTTTTTTTTTTTTTAAAAAAAGAAAAAAAAAAAAAAAAAAAAAAAAAAAAAAAAAAAGGATTTATTTTTAAAATAAAAAAAAAAAGGGGGGTTTTAAAATATATTAAAAATTTTTTTAAAAAATAAAAACGGGGGAAAAATATTTTAAAAAAAAAATTTTTAAATTAAATTTAAATAATTAAAAAATAAAAAAAAATTAAAAAAAAAATAAATAAAAAAATAATTAAATAAAAAAATAAAAAGGGAAAAAATAATAAAAAAAGATAAAAAAAAATAAAAAAAAAAAAAAAAAAAAAAAAAAAAAAAAAAAAAGGAAAAAAAAAAAATTAAAAAAAAAAAAAATTAAAAAAAAAAAATATAAAAAAAAAAAAAATAAAATAAAAAAAAAGGGGAAAAAAAATTTTTAAATAAAAACATATAAAAAAAAAAAATTAATAAAAAAAAAATAAAAAAAAAAAATTAAAAAAGAACAAAAAAAAAAAAAAACAAAAAAAAAAAATTAAAACAATAAAATTTAAAAAAAGGGGAAAGGCAAAACAGGAAATTTAGGGCAGGTAAAAGACATATGGCAAAAAAAAAAGAAGGGAGGTAAAAGAGCATCCCCCCTGGTCCCCCCCCCTTTTGCCCTTGAACAAATCAAAAACATTTTTTCCCTTTTTTTTCTTTTTTTTTTTTTCCTTTTTCCCCTTTCTTTTCACTTTTTTCCCTTTTCCCCTTTCCTTTTTCTTCTTTTTCTTCTTCTCTTTTTTTCCCTTCCTTCTTTTTTTTTTTTTCTTCTTTTTCTTTTTTTTTCCTTTTTCTTCTCTTTTTCCCTTTTCTTTTTTTTTTTTTTTTGTGTTTTTTTTTTTTTTTTTTTCTTCTTCTTTTTTTCTCTTCTTTCTTCTTTTTTTTTTTTTTTTTTTTTCTTTTTCTTCTTCTTTTCTTTTCCCTTCTTTTTTCTTCTTCTTCTTTTCCCCCTCTCCTCCTCCTCCCCCCCCCCCTTCCCCCCCTCCTCCTTCTTCTTCCCCCTCCTTGTAAATAAAAAAAAAAATTTTTAAAAAAAAGGGAAAAATTCACGAAAAAATAAACCACAGGGGGGAAAAATTTGGAAATTGGGGGGGGAAAGAGGAAGGGGGAAAAGAAAGAAAGGAGGGGGAGGGGGGGAGGGAGGGGGGGAGGGAGAGAGACAGAGACAAGACAGACGACTACAAACACAGGGCAGCAGGAAAAACAGACGACTGACTGACTGACTGACTGACTGCCCCACAAAGAAAAACTAAGAGACATTTTTAGTAACAGTAACTCACAATTTAGGCTTCCAAAAAACTTTACCCCCGCAGCTGTGCCCGGAAAGCCCGACCCCCCCCCAACACGTGAAAATGTTTCACTAGCAGCAACGGGCCAGGGTCAGACCGGAATGGAACAGACGAGACGTACGATCCCCACCACACCAAAAAGCAAGAATTTTTTTTTTTAAAGTGTTAGAATGAAAGTTTTGGAAGCAGAAAATAGAAGGAAGGGAGGGACGGAGGGAGGAAGGAAATAAGAAAGAGAGAAAGATGGAAGTAAAGAAAAAAAGAAAGTAGGAAAAAAGACGGGATATGATTACACATATATTTTTTTTAAGGATTTTGTTGGGGTTTTCGTGCTTGCAGAATTCTTGAGAAAACAAAAAGAGAAAGAACGTTAGAAGGAAAGTTTCAGGAGCAAAACTGAAATAAAGAAGGCAAAACAAAACGAAAAGAAGAAAGAAACAACACGTAAAAGAGGAAAAAAACGAGAAAAGAAAGAAAACAACAGAAATACAGACCAACAGAAAGAAAATAAAACGTGTAAAGATAAGTTGAAATTTTATTCTGTTCTTTCAGCCTGCAAAATTGATATGTTCTTATCAGGTTCTGGGGTGTTAGTAAGATAAGCGATTACGACGGAAGATGTTGTGTGTGGTGTGTGGTGTGGTGTTGTGTGTGTGTGTGTGTGTGCGCGCGTGGCGTGTTTGTGTGTGTGTGTGTGTTTGTGAGTGTGTGTTGTGTGTTTGTGTGTCAATTCAAGTCAAATCAAGTCAAAATTTTATTTTCAATGGTAACATTGAGTAAGCATCGATTTGCTTACTTGTGTGTGTGTGTGTGTGTGTGTGGTGTGTGTGTGTGTGTGTGTGTGTGTGTGTGTTGTTGTCTGTGTCTGTGTCTGTTGTGGTTCTGTGTGTGTGTCTGTGTGCGCTTGCTTGCTTACTTGCTTGCTTGCTTTATTGTCACGATCGGGGTTGTCCCTTGTGACTGATCTTCGTCTGGGTTAATCCGCAATGTCCCCCAGCCCTGCTGTTTGTTTGGGAAGGTCGGCCTGTGTTGCAAAGCCATAGATTTGCTTTTTATTGCGAGTCCCAGGTCTCTCTGTGTGTCTCTGTTTGTGTTGTCTATCTGTGTCTGTCCGTTCGTCTGTTTGTCAGTCTTTCTGTCAAATCTGTCTGTCTGTCTGTCTGTCTGACTTTACACACACACACACGTATATATATATATATATATATATATAATATATAATATATATATATATATATATATATATATATATATATATATATATATATTATCCTGTCTGTCTGTACCTCCCCCCTCTCCCCCCCCCTCTCTTTTTCATTTCACATTTACTAGCAATAGTTTGTCTCCTCTCTGTCACCATGAAACGTCTCCCTGCCCCACCCCCCCTCTCTCTCTTTGTGCGTATGTTTGTCTGTTTTAAAACATGTGGACAAGCCCACACACATATACATGTGCTCGCAGCACACACACACACACACACACACACACACACACACACACACACACACACACACACACACACACACACACACACACACACACATACACACACACACATACACACACACACACACACACAAACACACACACACACACACACAACACACACACATACACACAACACATACATACACACACACACACACAGAGGCAGACAGACAGACAGACAGACGGATAGAAACAAACAGAGAGGGAGAGAGAGAGAAAGAGAGAGGGAGACAGACAGAGAGACAGCGATTAATGATCCTTTGGTCAATAGAGTCACTACAACGTCTGTCGTCTTCCCCTAACACCCCTCACCCCTACCTCCCACCTGCATTCATCCCCTCTTTCTGTTACTTTCCACATTTATTGCCCCTTCGATCTCTCATGCAGACAGTTTGTATTGTTGTCGTTTAGGGAACAGAAGAGGTGCATTGCAGAGGAGGCATCCCTCAGTCTCGGAAGACTATGGAGTTGCACTCTAGGCTCTAGAGCGCAAGGCCTAGGTCATAAGTATGGAGGGCATGCTATTACCCTTGCAGCAGACCCACTCTCTCCACGTCTCTGGAATTGAAATTGGAATTGGAAAGGCAAATCGCCGATACGAATGGTTCCAGTGCTGTCGCAGGAGCCGCAAAAACGTTGCCATATACAACCTCGAACCGCCCTGGGGACTCCAACTGCTCGATTGTTTCTCAGGGATGGTATCTAAAACACAACACATGTGTGCATGCTTTTTTTTTATAATTTGTTGTCAT
>JASPKP010005618.1:5000-12500 GCA_030674155.1 Stramonita haemastoma | reverse complement strand
ATCGTGTCCCCGATCCCCATCCCGTCTCGTCAGTTTTTTAAGTTTGTTCAAAAGAAAAGAGAAGATTTGTGACCCAAAAGTCAGTTTTATAAGCAGAAAAAAAAAACAACCAACTATTCCTGACCTCAAAATCAGTTTCGTAAGTTTGTCCAAAGACCCCAGGTCAGTTTCATAAGTTTTGTTCGAATACTGTTGTCTTCAGTTGATTGAAAGATAAAAATGCTGCAGTTGTTAAAATGTGATGTTAGGTTTGTAAATGTTTTGCAGTTGCTTGATTGATACACTGCGTGCAAATCTTTTTTTTTTAATGATTTTTGTGATTTTTTAAAGAAAAATTATTGTTTGTCATTATTTTGTGTATTCTTGATATATCATGTGCACACCCAAAAGAAGGGGAAAATATCTATATTCTTCAGTTTGTGTGTTTGTGTGTGTGTGTGTGTGTGGTGTGTGTGTGTGTGTGTGTGTGTGTGTGTGTGTGTGTGTGTGTGTGTGTGTGTGTGTGTGTGTGTGTGCCACACGTCTGTTAACACACAGTTTTTGTAGATATATATGTATGTATGTATGTATGTATGTATGTATGTATGTATGTATGTATGTATGTATGTATGTATGTATGTATGTATGTATATGCATATATTATATAGATATATAGATATAGATATATATATGTGTATGTTAGTGTTTGTGTATATGTGCGCGCGCGCGTGCGTGTGCGTGAACTTGTATGAGCGCGTGTGCATATGTGTGTGTGTGTGTGCGTGTGTGTGATGTGTGCGTGTGTGTGTGTGTGTGTACGTGTGTGTGTGTGTGTGTGTGTGTGTGTGTGTGTGTGTGCTTGCGCGCGCGCGCGTTGTGTGTGTGTGTGTATGTGTGTGTGTGTGTATGTGTGCCACACATGTATTTAAACACACAGTTTTTGTATAAAATTAATGTTCTTCACAACGCCAATTTTGAAACCAGCTGAGGTTTGACAGTTGATATTTTATGGGCTGTTCTTGTTGCATTACTTCAATATCGCACTTTTTATAAATCGGCTGTTCTGTTTCTTCAACAGTTTGCTATGTTTTTTTTCTTATTGGCTGATATATCATGAAGTGTTCGTCATATCTATATATGCACTATTTATTCAGATATTGAATGTTCTTTTTTTTTTCAGACAACTGTGGGATGCGAATGTTTTTTTGTTTTTTTTAAGAATATTTTTATGGGCGATTAAAGTTTTTGAAAGAAATGGTTTGATTTGATACCATGTGTTGCGAATGAGGGGTGGTGGGTTTCATTAGAAGTCCAGATGTGGCGTTTGTTTCAAGTTTTACCTTATAAATGCACTTTCTTAAAGAAACCATGTGTGCTAGTTCTATCTACAAGCGATTATTCATCCTGCGTATATGTATCTGATTACTTTTTTTGGCAAACCAGGCCAAATGTTGTTTTTTTTTAAATGTAATGGGTGATAGAGCAAATTACAAGCGATTACTCAACATGCATCTTTAGACTGACGGGGACAGGATAGCTCAGTGGTCATAGCACCTGCTTTCCCCCAGCCAAGGTTAAGCAGCATCAAGCGTGGTTACCAAGTGGATGGGTGACTGTTTGCGCACCTTGGCTTCAGTATAGTTCCCCAGGTCACCCACCTGTCACCGGGTACCTGCCCTCTTTAGGTTCAGGAAGGTAAAGCAGCGAGGGAGAGGAGATGGGCGCCACCCTCAATATGCTGGCCTCTAGAGAAGCTGAGGTCTCTGATGCCTCGCTCCCCTAAGACCAAATAGGTTATGGGAAACCTTTGCCTTAATATTAGATTAGAGTTTTTTAAAACAAGGTCAAATGCATTTTTAAAAGAAGTTATGGGTGTTCGTGTATGTGGTACTGTAAGTGGTTTTTCAACATGTATACTTAACTTTGATTTTTTTTTAAATCAAGGCTAAATGCCTTTAAAAAAAAAAAAGAAGAAGAAGAAGAAATAATCTGTGTTAGAACAAACTATAAGCGATTAGTCTACATGCATATTTGCCGCCGCTGTGGCCTAGTGGTTAGGGCGTTGTACTCGTAATCTAAAGGTTGCGGGTTCGATCCCAGCTATTCTGCTATGGCGTTGTGCCCTTGGAAAAGGCACTTTACGGCTATTTTCTCACCCCACCCAGGTGTAAAAGGGGTACCAACCTTGTGTTGGGGGTTAACCCTGCGATAGACTGGCGTCCTATCCAGGGGGGAGTCTATGACTCTCAGTCGCTTAACGCCACAGAAACCGGGATAAGCACCGGCCTGATGAGCCTTATGGCTCGGGACAGACTTTAACTTTAACTAACTACATGCATATTTAGCTCTGATTTTTTTTAAAAAATCAGATTCAAGGCATTTTTAAGAGTCACTGTACCCTTCGTTTCTGAACCCATCTGCATTGTATGTTCTGAAAAATGCTCTGGTTTATGTTTGTTTTTTTCGGTATTAACATGCATGTTTATAGTTCTTTGTATCAAAATGATTTTTTTAAATCTCTGCACATAAAGGGGAGGTCGTATGTGACCTCCATGCCAGTTTTCTCTTTCACAAATAAGTTTAAATTTTGTCTACTATCAAACAATATAGGACTACTTAAATATGAAAAGAAAACAGAAAAAGATGGGTATTTACATATATTTTGTAAGTGCTTTCTCCAACGAAACCCTTATATAACTTACTGCATTAGGTCTAAGATACAAGAATCAAAAGCCTTCTCAAAATCATTCCCGAATAATAGTATCTCTTACGCCAGCTAGTAATATCATATCTTAGCATTGCATTGAAACCAATGAACCTGTCGGCAACAAACCCACGCTGATCTCTACTTATGTTGTAGTTGTGCGTTCCCTAGCTTAACACCCTGGGAGTTCCCGGGAATGTGTATCACCCTGACTCACTCATCCCACCTGGGAATCACTATGAGATTGAAATTGCACAGTGGGTGAGAAGTTTGCGTGTGTTAGTAGCTGTTGTGGTGGTGGTGGTGGTGGTGATAGTGACGGTACTAGTAGTGGTTGTGGTGGTGGTGGTAGTGGTGGTGGTAGTGGTGGTGATGGTAGTAGTAGTGGTGGTGTTGGTAGAAGTAGTGGTGGTGTTGGTGTTGGTAGTGGTAGAAGTGGTGGTGGTGATGGTGGTGGTGGAAGTGGAGGTGGTGGAGGTGGTGGAGGTGGTAGTGGTAGAAGTGATGGTGGTGGTAGTGGTAGTGGTGGTAGGGATGGTAGTGGTGGTGGTAGTTGTGGTGGTAGTAATGGTAGTACTGGTGATGGTGGTTGTAGTGTTGGTGATGATGGTAATGGTAGTGGAGGTGGTAGTTGTGGTAGCGGTGGAACTGATGCCTTTTTTCCCCCTGTAACCTCCTTCTCATCTCTCTTCTGTCCTCTTGGCCCTTTAGTTTTCCCTTTGTTCCCAAAACGATTTGAAAGTTAACAACTCTCTTCCGTGGCGAAGTCGGATGTGCTGGGCCTGACTTGTCAGGCGCTTAACAGGTAGTGCCACGCATTTTCTCTCATATGACAGAACAATAGTTGCTGTCTGAGCGTTTGAGAAAGAGGAAGAAGAACAAGAACAAGAACAAGAACAAGAACAAGAACAAGAATGCAAACAAGAAGAAGAAGAATTGCGAAGAAGAATTGCGAAGAAGAAGAAGAAGAAGAAGAAGAAGAAGAAGAAGAAGAAGAAGAAGAAGAAGAAGAAGAAGAAAAAGAAGAGAAAGAAGAAGAAGAAGAAGAAGAATGCAAACAAGAAGAAGAATTGCGAAGAAGATGAAGAAGAACAAGAAGAAGAAGAAGAAGAATTGCGAAGAAGAAGAAGACTAAGAAGAAGAATTGCGAAGAAGAAGAATTGCGAAGAATTGCGAAGAATAAGAAGAAGAAGAAGAAGAAGAAGACGACGACGAAGAAGAAAAAGAAGAAGAAGAAGAATTCTGAAGAAGAAGAAGAAGAAGAATAAGAAGAAGAAGAAGAATTCTGAAGAAGAAGAAGAAGAAGAAGAAGAAGAAGAAGAAGAAGAAGAAGAAGAAGAAGAAGAATTGCGAAGAAGAAGAAGAAGAATTGCGAAGAAGAAGAAGAAGAAGAAAAAGAAGAAGAAGAAGAAGAAGAAGAAGAAGAAGAAGAAGAAGAAGAAAAGAAGAAGAAGAATTGCGAAGAAGAAAGAAGAGAAAGAAGAAGCAAGAAGAAAGAGATTGCAGAAGAAGAGAGAATTGCGAAGAAGAAGAAGAAGAAGAAGAAGAAGAAGAAGAAGAAGAAGAAGAAAGAAGAAGAAGAATTGCGAAGAAGGAAGAAGAAGAAGAAGAATGAAGAAGAAGAAGAAGAAGAAAGAGAGAAGAAGAAGAAGAAGAAGAAGAAGAAGAAAGAAGAAGAAGAAGAAGAAGAAGAAGAAGAAGAAGAAGAAGAAGAAGAAGAGAAGAAGAAGAAGAAGAAGAAGAAGAAGAAAAGAAGAAGAAGAAGAAGAAGAAGAAAGAAGAAGAAGAAGAAGAAGAAGAAGAAGAAGAAGAAGAGAGAAGAAGACGAAGAAGAAGAAGAGAAGAAGAAGAAGAAAAGAAGAAGAAGAAGAAGAAGAAGAAGAAGAAGAAGAAGAAGAAGAAGAAGAAGAAGAAGAAGAAGAAGGAAGAATGCAAAAGAAGAAGAAGAAGAAGAATCTGAAGAAGAAGAAGAAGAATTCTGAAGAAGAAGAAGAAGAAGAAGAAGAAGAAGAGAATGAAAGAAGAAGAAGAAGAAGAATTCTGAAGAAAAAGAAGAAGAATTCTGAAGAAGAAGAAGAAGAAGAAGAGAAGAAGAAGAAGAATTCTGAAGAAGAAGAAGAAGAAGAAGAAGAAGAAGAAGAAGAAGAAGAAGAAGAAGAATTCGAAGAAGAAGAAGAAGAAGAAGAAGAAGAAGAAGAAGAAGAAGAAGAAAGAAGAAGAAGAAGAAGATGAATTCTGAAGAAGAAGAAGAAGAAAGAAGAAGAAGAAGAAGAAGAAGAAGAAGAAGAAGAAGAAGAAGAAGAAGAAGAAGAAGAAGAATGCAAAAAGGAAGAATGCAAAGAAGAGGAATTGCGAAGAATGCAAAGAAGAAGAATTGCGAAGATGCAAAGAAGAAGAAGAACAACAACAAGAAGAAGAACAAGAACAAGAAGAAGAACAAGAACAAGAAGAATTCTGAAGAAGAAGAAGAAGAAAAACCAGAACCAGAACCAGAAGAAAAAGAAGGAAAAGAAGAAGAAGAAGAAGAAGAAGAAGAAGAAAAAAGAAGAAGAAGAAGAAGAAGAAGAAGAAGAAGAAGAGAAGAAGAAGAAGAAGAAGAAGAAGAAGAAGAACCAGAACCAGAACCAGAACCAGAAGAAAAAGAAGGAAAAGAAGAAGAAGAAGAAAAGAAGAAGAACCAGAACCAGAACCAGAACCAGAACCAGAAGAAGAAGAAGAAGAACCAGAACCAGAACCAGAACCAGAACCAGAACCAGAAGAAAAAGAAGGAAAAGAAGGAAAGAAGAAGAAGAAGAAGAAGAACCAGAACCAGAACCAGAACCAGAAGAAAAAGAAGAAGAAGAAGAAGAAGAAGAACCAGAACCAGAACCAGAACCAGAACCAGAACCAGAACCAGAAGAAAAAGAAGGAAAAGACGAAAGAAGAAGAAGAAGAGAAGAAGAAGAAGAAAGAAGAAGAGAAGAAGAAGAAGAAGAAGAAGAAGAAGAAGAAGAGAAGAAGAAGAAGAAGAACCAGAACCAGAACCAGAACCAGAACCAGAACCAGAACCAGAAGAAAAAGAAGGAAAAGAGAAGAAGAAGAAGAAGAGAAGAAGAAGAAGAAGAGAAGAAGAAGAAGAAGAAGAAGAAGAAGAAGAAGACCACAACCACAACCAGAACCAGAACCAGAACCAGAACCAGAACCAGAAGAAAAAGAAGGAAAAGACGAAGAAGAAGAAGAAGAAGAAAAAGAAGAAGAAGAAGAAGAACCAGAACCAGAACCAGAAGAAAAAGAAGAAAAAGAAGAAGAAGAAAAAGAAGGAAAAGAAGAAGAAGAAGAAGAAGAAGAAGAAGAAGAAGAAGAAGAAGAAGAAGAAGAAGAAGAAGAAGAACCAGAACCAGAACCAGAACCAGAACCAGAACCAGAACCAGAACCAGAAGAAAACGAAGGAAAAGACGAAGAAGAAGAAGAAAAAGAAGAAGAAGAAGAAGAACCAGAACCAGAACCAGAAGAAAAAGAAGGAAAAGAAGAAGAAGAAAAAAAGAAGAAGAAGAAGAAGAAGAAGAAGAAGAAGAAGAAGAAGAAGAAGAAGAAGAAGAAGAAGAAGAAACCAGAACCAGAACCAGAACCAGAACCAGAACCAGAACCAGAAGAAGAAGAAGGAAAAGAAGAAGAAGAAGAAGAAGAACCAGAACCAGAACCAGAACCAGAACCAGAACCAGAACCAGAAGAAAAAGAAGGAAAAGACGAAGAAGAAGAAGAAGAAGAAGAAGAAGAAGAAGAAGAAGAAGAAGAGAGAAGAAGAAAGAAGAAGAAGAAGAAGAAGAAGAAAAAAGAAGAAGAAGAGGAAGAAGAAGAAGAAGAAGAAGAAGAAGAAGAAGAAGAAGAAGAAGAAGAAGAAGAAGAAGAAGAAGAAGAAAATGTTACGGTCTAGTTTATGCTTGGTCGGTTCTAGAAAAAACAAATCCTAGTTTGTGCCTCTCTGGATATCAAATATCTTTGACCTGAATGTCTCCATTTCAATACCGTGACAAGAGTTAATCGTGTAGAGGTCACACACACACACACACACACACACACACACACACACACACACACACACAGACACACACACACACATACATACATACACACACGCGCACACACACACACACACACACACGCACGCACGCACACACACACACACACTCCCACACACACACACTCCCCCTCCCCCCCTACACACACACTCACACCTGTGTAAAAAATACAAGATCATGGGTGGGACAGGGGGGTGGTCAGAACTGGTGAACTTTTGTGCACAAGCACATATTAAAAGTTGTTCCATAATTATAATGAAAGAACATCATTTGTCAAGCCTAAAAATCTATAAATTACTCGGTTTTATCAAGTTTTTTATATTAAAAACCCCACATGATATTGGCCCCCTTTAAAATGGTGAAATTTTGTGCTCAATCTCATGTTAAAAGTTGTTCCATAATTATATTGAAAGAACATCATTTGTCAAGCCTAAAAATCTATAAATTCCTCGGTTTTATCCAGTAATTTTATACTTATTTTTAAAAATCCACACATGATATTGGCCCCCTTTAAAATGGTGAAATTTTGTGCACAAGCTCATGTTAAAAGTTGTTCCATAATTATATTGAAAGAGCATCAATTGTCAAGCCTAAAAATCTAAAAAGCATTCGGTGTTATCCAGTAAAAAAAATATATTTAAAAACCCCACATGATATTGGCCCCCTTTAAAATGGTGAAATTTTGTGCCCAAGCTCATGTTAAAAGTTGTTCCATAATTAAATTGAAAGAGCATCATGTGTGTGTAGTGTGTGTGTGTG
>JASPKP010005617.1:0-7500 GCA_030674155.1 Stramonita haemastoma | reverse complement strand
AAACATTCTGCCTACCTGTGTTTAAACCTAGCTGCTGTTCATGTACTTATGTGTACGCATGTATGTTTGTGGGCATGCTAGCATGGGCACATGCTGTATGCTTGTCACATTCATTATCACCCACATATGCCATCCCCCTCCACACACACACACAGAGCTTTACTAGTATCATGCGATAATGTTCGGTGACTGCGGGACATGACCTTGACCTTTGATCTTGTCCTCGCTTTGCTGCACACTCCTCAGCTGGGTCAACATGACCCATGGCCTGTACCATAGCAGTCTGGGCTCAGTCAGTCTTTTGGGTAGTGAATCTGTTTGCCATTTTGTGTCCTTGCTGAATATACTTCCTCTTCATCATACGCTCAGACAGCAACTGTTGTTGTCTGTCATATAAGCAAAAATGGTTTGCGCTGCCGTTCAGTGCTGACAAGTCAGTCCAAGCGCATCCGATCGACTTCGGCGTGGGATAGAATTGTTTTTCGTTGAAGTCTTTCTGGGAAAAAGGCAGAAGGGTGGACAAACAAAGGGCAGAAAATGAATCAGGAGAGGAGGTGACAGGAAGAAAAGGAACAAGGCAGAAACAAAGAGAGAGAGAGGGATAGAAAAGCGGGAAGTCTTAGCATAGACTTTCTAGAAGGTGAGGATGCTATTTATTTTAAAAGGCCTCCTGGCATCCCCGCAAGGGGAAATGGAAATACAAATACAAAGTCCTTTTACCTGCTTTTGAAAAACTGTTTGTCTGCACACATTTAACATTTCAGATCCAAACTGTCTGCCCACTTTTCATATTTCGGATCCAAAACTGTTTGTCTGTCCGTTTGTCATGTTTTCAGATGCAAACTGTTTGTCTGCCCACTTTTCATATTGTTAATCTTTTTCTCCTCTAGCAGGCAGGCAGGCAGGCAGGCAGTACCTGCTGCCCCTTTTCCGCTTGAAGGAAGTTCTTCAGCCAGCTTCCGACAGCAGGATGAATGAATGAATGGATGCCTCTTTTTGAAACAGGAAGTGTTTTTGCCTGATTTCGTGAGCATTGTGGGTTGCTTGCTGCTCTGCGTCACTTCCTGTCCTGTCACCTGCTTCTGCAAGCAGTATGTTTGTCAGTCTGTAGAGGGAGGAGGAGGAGGGTGGTGGGGGTGGGGGGTACAGGAACTTCTTCTTGCTTGTTTGTGATGGCAGTTTGCTTGGCATATTTTGATAAAGTTTGTTTGTCTGCTTGTTCTAGCAACGTGTTTGCCACTCTTTTTAGATAACTTTTCAATTTTTTTTAGTTTTCTCGGAAAAGTTTGTAATGTTTTTTTTGCCTCCCTTGTTCTAGAAAACACGTATGCCACTTTTTTTTTTAGATAACTTTTTTTTGGCATAGCTTTGTATTTGAGCGTGGCAGAGTAACAGTGAGTTTCTTTCACCCCAGAATAGAAAATTGAATGAGGTGTACATTAACAACCATACTTTTTCTTTCTTTTATTCTGAAATCTCTCTCTCTCTGTGTCGTTGTCTGTCTCTCCTCTCTTTATCTCTCTCTTCTGTGTCTGTCTGTCTCCTCCTCTTTTTATCTCTCTCTGTGCCCCTCTTCTCTCTCTTGTGTCTATCTTCTCTCTCTTTCTCTGTCTCTCTTCTCTCTCCTTCTCTGTCTGTCTGTCTGTTGTCTGTCTGTCTGTCTGTCTGTCTGTCTGTCTCTCTCTCTCTCTCTGACAGTACCATAATCAACAGAAGAGCTATTTCATCTGTCTTGTCTGTCTGTCTGCTTTTTCTGTTGTGTGTGTGTGTTGTGTGTGGGGTTGTGTGTGTGTGTTTTGTGTGTGTGTGTGTGTGTGTGTGTGTTCTCTCTCTCTCTCTCTCTCTCTCTCTCTCTCTCTCTCTCCCCTCCTCATCTCTCTCTCTCTCTCTCTCTCTCTCTCTCTCTCTGACAGTACCATAATCAACCATAATCAACGAAGTACTATTCAGGGCTCTTATTCAGTGCTGATTGTAGACAGAGCTGTGGTTCTTTCTTGCTCTGTATTTAAATTTATTGAAACAGCGGTTCGGTAATGAAAAAAAGTCATTTTCCCCCTGAATATGAAATGTCAAATGGTGTGCCTGACTTAAGCATTGTGAGTTTAGGACTGGAACGGGGTTTTTTTTTCTTTTCACTTACATATACTGTAATGATGAAAGCAGCTATAAATAATACTGTGTTTAAAAGAAAAATTTTTTTTGATAGTTCTACACTTTAAAAAAAGTATTCTACATGTGGTGGCTTTTTTTTCACCAAATTTTGACTTTCTCGCTTCTTTCGTCCTGGTTTGTTTTTCCTATGACATTGCTTTACCTTGTCGGCAGCACTTAAGTAATTAACATTTTTTGATCAACAGGGATTTTTTGTGTTTTTTGAGGGAGAGAGAGAAGAGGGGAGGAGAGAGAGAGAGAGAGAGGAGGAGGGGAAAAGGAGAGAGAGAGAAGAGAAGGAGAGAGAGAGAGGAAGAAGAACACTAAAAACGATAGCTAGAGTGTATTTTGCACCTGCCATGTTATGGAATGTTCGACAGAGCGTAAAGCAAAGGATAATTGCCTTGACTGGATGAACAATTGTTTTAAATTTTTTTTTATATTCTTTTATGCACACTTTGTTTGCTTTTTTTCTCAATATTTACGTCTGGGGACTGTCTGTCTGTCTGTTTGTCCGCCTGCCTGTCTGTCTGGTTGTCTGTCTGTCCCTGTCTTGAGTTGTCTGTCTCCTCAGTTGTTCTGTGTCTTTCTGTATGATGTTCTGTGTATCTTTTTTTTTTTGCTGTGGTTAAAGTTTGGAGGTGAAAGATTTGGTTTGGATTTCTTTTCCTGTTCGTACTTTCTTATTGCCTTTATGTCTCTCTCTGTCTCTCGGTTTCTCTGTCTCTGTCCAGTCTCTGTCTCTGTATCTCTCTCTCTCTCTCGGGCTCTCTGTCTCTGTCTCTGTCTCGTCCTGTCTGTCTGTCTGTCTGTCTGTCTGTCTGTCTGTCTGTCTGTCTGTCTGTCTTCTTTCTTTTCTCTCTCTTTTCTCTCCCCTCTTTTCTCTCTCTCTCTCTCTCTCTCTCTCTCTCTTCTCTCTCCCCTCTCTCTCCTCTCCCCTCTTCCCCTCTCTCCCCCTCTCTCTCTCCCCTCCCTCTCCCCTCCCCCCCCTTCCTTCTATCTATCTCTGTCTGTCTCTCTGTCTTTGTAGTTCTCTGTCTCAATCTTTTTTCTGTCTCTGTCTCTGTCTGTCTGTCCCCTTTCTGTCTTTTTTCTGTCTCTTTTATCTCACTCCCTCTCTATCTCTTTCTGTCTCTGCTCTCTCTACTTTTCTGTTTCCCTGTATTTTGTCTCTGCCTTTCTGCCTTTCTGTATAATTATCTGTTTGTCCAATCTGTTTTTTGTCTATCTGTCGATCTGTCTATCTGTCTGTCTGTCTGTCTGTCTGTCTGTCTCCGGTCTCTGTCTTTCTGTCTTCTGTCTGTCTGTCTGTCTGTCTGTCTGTCTATCTGTCTGGGCTGTCTGTCTGTATCTCTCTCTCTGTCTCTCCTCTATCTGTGTCTTCTGTGCATTTGTCCCTCAGCATCCCCCTCCCCTCCCTCTTTTTCTCTCCTTCTTCCCCCTCCTTAACCCCCCCCCCCCCCCCCCTCCCCCGCCCCCCAACCATCTTTTTACCCACCATTCCCCACCATCTCAAAAAAAGGGGGGAAATGGTCAAAAAAAATTCACCCTTACTTCACGCTGCCTTTGGGGGGAAAAAACCCCGCATCACCCTGGGTGAAAATAGAAAAGCCAGGGAAAAAGAAGTGAGCTTTTGGGTTTTGGGAGTTTTGGGTCGTGATAGGGGAAATGGGGGGATGGTTTGTAATACAACAGGGTTTTTTTGATGTTTTTTTTTTTGGAACTTCTGAAATATCACAAAACACACACACTCCCCCAAAACCCCCCAAAAACCATAAAACACACACACACACACACCCCAAAACACACACACACACACACACACACACACACCCCACACACACACACACACACTAACACACCACACACACACCAGACAAACAACATTTACAAAATGGGAAAACCCAAGCTGTCATTCTTTCCCTTAAACCCTTTTTCCCCAAAAACCCCGTCTAGTTTTTGGGGACCTTTAGTCACCACTGAAGATTTTACAACCATTTTCCTCCCCCCCTTCCAAGGTTTTCCAGTTTTCCCCGCAACAAGCCGATCCACTAAAGGGACCACAACCCTCTCTCGATTTGCCCTTCACCAGGGTTTTTTTTTTTTTTTTTCAAATGTCGGCCTCTTCCCTCCCTTCCCTTACTGTTTCTTACAGAAAATTCTTTTTCTTCCATTCATCCCAATCTTCTCTGAGTTTTTGTTTTATGTCCCCCCTCTCTTTTTTCCCCGGAGCACAACGGGTTCACCCTGTCTTGCCTCCTTCCATCTGGAAGATGGATGTCTCCGGGACTGGGCCGGGTGATAAATCTGGCTTTCCCTCCTTTCTTTTCTTTTTGTTTTTCCTTTCCTTTTTTTCCCCTTTTTTTTTGTTTTTTTTTTTTTCCCCTTTCTCATTGAAAGTACACTGAGCCGATCTACCTCCCCCTAGATACAACACTGGGCACAAAAGAAAGAATTGGGTGTCCTCTTTCTTTTTTAAAGTTACCACTGGGAAATTTGGGAATAAAGGGGGGTTCCCGGGAAAAGTGTGGGGTGGGGTGTCTGGGGGGGGGGGGGGGGGGGGGGGGGGGGGGGGGGGGGGGGGGAGGGGGGGAATTGGGGGGTTTGGGTGTGGTGTGTGTGTTGTGACTGTTGGTTTTGTTTGTGTGGAATTTTATTGGGTTAAAAACAATTAATTTATCTTTTATGTATCTACATTGCTTTTAAAAAAAAAATCTTGGGAAAAATCCCCTGCATGGCAAAATTGTTTTTTTAACAACATTAAAATTTTTTTTAATGGATCGTAGCTCCAAAAATGATAATTTTGTCTGAAAAAAAATATTAAATAATCGAAATGCAGCTCCTTTAAATTTGGGGAAAAAACCGGGCGCGACCCCCAAAAAACTTTACCATTTGGGGGAACCCGGGGTCTACTGGGAAAAGGGAAAACAGGAAAGGAATCTAACGTTCTGCCCCGTCGACATTTAATTTTTAAACTTCTTTCCCTTTTCCGGTTTTTCTCCCTGCTCTCTGTCTGTATTTTTCATAATAAGCATTTCCCCCTTTCTGGAAAAAAAATTTTTTAAATTCCCCTTTTTCTGGGCCCTTTTTTTTTCTTTCTTTTTTCCCCTTTGGGCTTCTCCTTCTTGTCAACCCCCTTTTTTGTTTTTTTCTGCCTTCTCTGGCCAATCTCCTCCTTAATTTTTTTTTGTTGTACCAAAGACTGAAAAGAAATAACTCTCCCCCGCCCAATCGGTTGCGCAGGGGCCCACTTTTTACAGTGCAACACTTTTTGCTTTATACGAAAACAGACAAAAAAGTTTCTATCCCGGGGTTTTGCCCAAAAAAAAAAATATTTAAAAAATTTTTAAAGAAGGGGGTTTGGGTTGGTTCCCTGCTTTATTATTACAAAACTTTAAATGTAGTATAGAATGTTTGGAAAGGGAAAGGCCCTTTGCATACAACAAAACGCTGATATTCAAATCTATTCTAAAGCAAACATTTCTCTCCATCTTATGATAATGTGACTCGTATTGGGGGTTTGTTTATTTTTCTTTTTGGGGGGGTACGAAAAGGGGAAAGATGTTCAACAGGCAAAAGGGAAGTAATACGTTGACCTCTGACAGCTAGGAAAGACGACAACGACGACAAAAAAAAACACTCCTTATTTGCAGATTATTTAGCAAATGCCCCCCATGTAACACGGCCCAAAAACCCAAAAATACGCAGACCCGAAAACAGAAAAAAAACTCATAACATAACAACCCAAAAAAAAAATTCGAAAAAAAAGGGTGGAGCTGCAAAATATTGAGCTTTTCAAACCCGGGCAAGCACCCGGAAAGAGAAGAAAAAGAGAGGGGAAAGGGGGAGAAGGGAAAAGAGAAGAAAAAGACAGAGACAAAAGACAAGGGCAGGACAGAGAGACCGGGGGAAAATAAAAAGAGGGTAAAAAAGAGAAGAAAGAAAAGAAAGAGAGAGAGGAAAAGAGAGACGACAGACAACAACAGACAGACAGACAACCGACAACAGAGACAAAAACAGAGAACAAGAAGGGAAAAAAAAAGAAAAAAAAGGAAAAAAAAGAGATTTAAAAAAAGAGAAGAAGAAAGGGAAAAGAAAGAAAAAACAAAGAAAAACAGAGAAAAGAGTGAGAGAAAACAGAAACAGAACTACAACCGACAACAAAACAGACAACAACAGACAACAGACAGAAAAACCCGACAACCCAAAAGACAGAAAGAAGGCCGTTTTGGGTGCAATATCCTCCTCCCCTTGGACCGGGCCCTTTTTTAAACAGCCCCCAACGTGCCTTTTACAACGCCTAATTTTTCAGCTTTCAAAATTTCTTTTTTACTCCCCGTCAGCAATTTTAAAAAGTGATTGTTTGAACTGCAGAAAAAAACAACACAAACCCAAAAAAGAAAGGGAAATTGCAAAAAAAAAGAAAAAAAAAGGAGAGAGCTGAGTAGTGCAAGCCGTGTTAACAACCAAGAGAACAGAGCGGAGCAGAATGGAACAGAGCAGAACAGAGAGCAGAACAGAGTAGAACAAGCAGAACAGAGTAGAAAAAGAAGAACAGAGTAGAACAGAGAAGAGCAAGCAAACGAGTAGAACAAGCAAACAAGCAGAAC
Organism: Stramonita haemastoma; assembly: GCA_030674155.1. Lineage (NCBI taxonomy): Eukaryota > Metazoa > Mollusca > Gastropoda > Neogastropoda > Muricidae > Stramonita > Stramonita haemastoma. Next base: position 739 of record JASPKP010005617.1, on the reverse strand, counting down.
AGAGTAGAACAAGCAGAACAGAGTAGAACAGAGAAGAGAAGAGCAGAACAGAGTAGAACAGAGAAGCAGAGCAAACAAGTAAACAGAGAAGAGCAGAGCAGAACAGAGCCGAGCAGAGCAGAACAGAGTAGAACAGAGAAGAGCAGAGCAAACAGAGTAGAACAAGCCGAGCAGACAGAACAGAGTAGAAAAAGAGAAGAGCAGAGCAGAAAAGAGTAAACAGAGCCGAGCAGAGCAGAACAGAGTAGAAAAAGAGAAAAAGCAGAGCAGAACAGAGTATAACAGAGCCGAGCAGAGCAAACAGAACAAGAAAAGAGCAGACAGAACAAGAAAAGAGCAGAGCAGAACAGAGAAAAGAGCAAGAGCAAACAAAGGAGAAAAGAGCAGAGCAAAGCAAAACATGAATAAAAAAAAACCCCAAAAATCAAATTAAACAAACAAAAAAAAAAGCCAGACACAAAGAGTAAAAGGCCAGCAAGCAGAGTTGATCAGAGATACACACATCATTTCTTACCGACAACATCTTCAGGGTACCACCAGGCTTATTGGGACCAGGTCTGTTTCATTTTCTGACAGTAGTCCTTACCATCGCCGTAGACCCTTAGAGTGTTTAAAACATTTCAATGTAACACAAAAATTAACCGTCAATATTGTCTTTCTTCTCCATTTCCTTTTGAACCAGTCTTCCCGACTTCATCAAAACTAGTTATTCGCTGAGTGTTCTTCAGGTTCCAAAAAA
>JASPKP010005616.1:5000-15594 GCA_030674155.1 Stramonita haemastoma | reverse complement strand
TTCAGGTCTTGGTAGGCCTACATCAGTTTTTACAAGGAAAGGAAATTTTTCCCCAGCAGAAGCATATTATTTCCAATAAATAAAGCACAAAAGCAATATTTCTTCCAATAACACACAAGGAAACACACAACAACACACACACACCCCACACCCCCACACACCCCCCCCCCCCCCCATATCATCCATAAAATTTAAAAATTCATACCCATGCACACACACAAAAAATACTAATAAAAAAAACAACAAAGATTCTTTGAAAATTTTTAATTAAAAAACACCCAAAGATGTTTTTGATGAAGTCATTCATTTTCTTTTTCTGCAACAATTTAAAAACTGGACGGATTTTTAAAAAATCATTCTACAATGGAATGTTCAAATTTACATAGGTACTGTGAAATTAAATTACTTAAATTAAGGTACTTCAGTTATCACAGAGTCCATAAAAAACATTGTGTTCAAATTCATTTAACATCTTTTCACAAGTTGTAATATTAGATAAAAAAATTGTGTTTCTCTCACTGAAAGTCAAACATTTCTTTGCCACACAAAGTGATAGCACACTTCAATACTCAATAGAGCACTGAAGATTAGCACAGATATGTAATTTTTTACAACAATCCATGATGTTTTCAGATTAAAAAAAAAGAAGACAAAATTGTTTTTATGAGATTCAGGTGTTCCAGATATTCAACTCACTCTGCAATTTACAAAGAAAAAATTTTTTTTTTTTCCAAAAAATATCTTTTAAAAAATCTGGGCCTCACTTAGCATAAATGCACACCAAAACCTCAAACGCAGATCTCCAAGGAGATTTATAAAGCATTTCCAATTGTTTGTGTTGAAAAAAAAACAAAAAATGATATGATACAGATAATATAAAAACACACAAAAATGTGCTTCAAAGCTAACAATTTCAGGAGTCAACAATTTAATATACAATTTTTTTTTTCAAATTCCATTTGATCGAGCCTTTCAAGTTTCTGGCAAGTTTTCGTGACACATTTCCATCACGCAGCATACAGTTAAACTTATAGAAGAAGGGGAAAAAAAGGACAAAAATTGATAAAAACAGGGTTAGAGGGAACATTGGGACAATCATATCAACAAATTGTATATAAAAATTTTATACAAACACAGAACATCAAATGCATCCAACAAAAGTAGACCTAAAGACAAAAACGGGAGACAAATGTAAATAATACTGGATGTTGTTGGACTAGACAAAATGAGTGAACAACTGAATATCAAACCTAGAAAATTTTCAGAATAAAACATGGTGAGCTATGTCAACACATAAAAAAACAAACCTTTTTTTATTGATTGGCACGCAAATAGAAACCACATATAATGTTCCATGTGACATAAAAAAAGTCCCCTAAAACTCAGTGTTACACCAAAAAGCAATGGCAACGATAATAACATATTCAATCATTTTTGTGAGTTGATAATACTGGTATGTGAATTGAAAAGGTCCATTCAGAAAGTGAGTTCTTTTTTTGTTGAAAATAATCTTTGGTGATCTTTGGTTTTTGTGATTGACAACAAACATAAAAATCTGATCAACGCAGTCATAAAGACTGGGGGCGAGGGGGGGGGGGGAGGGTTTTCACAAGACTGATCATTTTTTTACAGTAAATTTAAATTTTGAAATCACAAAAATAAGGTTGGTTTATCAATAACAACAACAAAGAAAAAAAAAACTTTTTGTAAACTTCTTGTAAACTAACGTTTTTTTTTTCTCCTACCCCTTTTGAAAATTTTTGGGTATAGAAATCTCTCAAAAAAAATTTTAATTTTTTAAACCCCCTTTTTATTTTTTCATAACTTTTTAAAATTTTCTTTTAGTTTTTTTTTTAAAAAGGTCCTTTTCTCAGATCTTTAATAAAACATCTTTCCTAATGACTTTTTAAAAATTTTGTTTTTATGGCAGAATAGAAATTTTCATGGCCCAAAAATTTTATCCATTGGGGAAAAAAACATTTTTTTTATCTTTTTTAAAAAGGGTTGCTTTTTTTTATAAAAACAGTTTCAAAATCACAGATGGTATTTTAAAAAAAGGGGAAAAGAGCTATGAAATAAGAAAGGGGCCCCCTTTTTTCTTCTATTTAAAAATAAAAGCTTAGTTTTCCCTCATAACTGGCAACAACAACAACAAGGGAAAACCAACACAAATCATTTCTAAAAAACCGAATTTTCTCTTTTGGGTTTTGTAAACGGGACGACCAGTACAAAAAATTTTTGGAGCAGGAAAAACTTCCCACCCACAAAAAAAGAAAGAAAATTTAAAGTTTTTTTAACAGCCATTTTGCAAAAGTGGGGAGAAAAACATCAGCTTTTTCTTTTTTTTTAAAAACCATTTTAAAAACGGGGATTTAAACAAATAAAAAAAAAACAAAAACAAAAAAAACCTGTTTTGGAAACAAATTTTTGCAACAAAACCATATTTTACACAAGTTTTAAAAAGCCAATAAGTATAGTAAGACAAGGTTTAAAAGAGAGCTGTAGGGGGACATCAGTTTTGTTTTAATAGCCCGGGGAAGGTCAAAAAAACACAAAAGGGGGGGAAAAAGGGGAAAAAGCAAAGGGAGGGGGAAAATCCCAAAAAAGGGGAAAGGGGAACCACAAAAACATTCTAGTACACAGAAAAGGCATGGTTTTTTTAATATTTTTTCAAACCAAAAATTAAATTTTTCACAAAAGGCGAAGGGGTAAGTACCCCCGGGCCCCTCACAAAGGGCTTTTGGCGCTAGGCAATTCCCTTTCTTCAGAATGGTCAAACCAAACCACAACACCCACTGGCAGATTCTGATATGATTGTCCTCCTATCTTGAAAGAGAAAACGGTCACCAGCTTAGATGTTAAAATATCAATGGGTCCTCTAACTGTGAATAGATGGTCTGATTGTTTTGATCTTAAAAGTTGTGACCTTAGACAAGAGGGAAAAAACCTCCTTACAAGTTGGTTCTTTTGTAAAAGAATGTTACCTGGTTCAAAAAAAAAAAAAAAACCCTTGTTGGCTTGAGAAGTGAATCTCTGTACACGCTTTACAGTTGAGAATTGTATGTACATGACCACTTCAGTGAATTCTGCTTCTGTATATAATCTGAATGTTGAAGAATATCCCATCAACTGTTTTCACCATTAGCATCCCAAAGAGGTTTGTTAACTCTGAAGAATGGAGGAAGAAGTTTAACTTTTACCCAAGAAAATACTCCCACTTCCCAGCTGTACTGATTACAGAAAGTTTAGTTCCCTTTTCATTCCTGGGCAATGACCTGACACTCTGCATTTAAATTGTTCTTCAACACAACTGGCCATAGCTAACTTCATCCACATGTTCATCCTGGGGTTTTGCATGTCAGGTTTCGGAAATCTACAGAGAAAATCCTGTACTGAGTTTTTGCTTTTTACTTATCACTGTAAAAAAAAAAAAAAAAAAAAAATTAATATCGCATCGAGTCAGACACTGTTCTCAGAACCCAGACTGCCATAAAGAGCCCTTTGGTAAAACTGTCAGCTGGATAAGGAGAGAATTTTGTTCAGATTTCTATCGAGTTTCAGTAAGAAAATTTGGGTAAACTTCCACAAAACATTTTTGGATTCAATCCATTAAAAAAAAAAAAAAGCTAAGAAAAGAAAACCAAAAAAAATTCAAGGCGCCTGACATGACTGTAACTGAAAGAGAGAAGGACACCCAAAAGGAAGGGGGGAAGGCTGCTGAAAAAAAACACTGCAAGAGTGATTCCCTCCACCGATCATTTTTCGCTCCCTGAACTAATCATCCACTGACAGAGCAGGGCCCGCCTCGCCCCATCCAGTGCTCTTGTGGGTTTTTCGAAGGAATCTGCATAGCATGACAAAATTGGGTAGAGTGGCCGGTGGTGGACAGCGTGCCTCTGCGTTCGCTGGTCTTGTACACCGGCAGCGGTACGAGTTGCCCTCGTCCAGGTCTGACCGCTTGCACGGCTTCAGCCACATCTGCAGGAGGACAGATAGCAAGGGTGATGAGGGGAGGGTGGAGACAGTCACCTCTAAAACCCGCCTTAGGGGGCTGCAGGTTGTTTCTCTTTTTTGGGTAGTAGTAGTTTAAAAAAAAAAGGTAAAGTCTGTCCCGAGCCTAAGGCTCATCAGGCCGGTGCTTATCCCAGTTTCTGTGGCGTTAAGCGACTTAGAGTCATAGACTCCCCCCTGGATAGGACGCCGTCTATCGCAGGGTTAACCCCCAACGCAAGGTTGGTACCCCCTTTATACCTGGGTGGGTGAGAAAATAGCCATAAGTGCCTTTCCCCAAGGGCACAACACCATACCGAAAGCTGGGATCGAACCAGCAACCTTCAGATTCAGTCCAACGCCCTAACCCCTAGACTACAGCGCGGCTGGGAGTAGTAGTAGTAGTCTTTAAATTAACGTCCATGCACAGTTTGTGATTCGGACGTCAAACAAATCAAGTACAAACAAATACCTATTAACAAGCAAGACTAACAGAATTTAAAGAATCTACCAAACACATAAATAAAATAATCGTAACGTTATCGTTAGCATTAACTCAGCATCAGGAGAATGTTTGTGTTGTTGTGTGTTGGTTGTGTGGTGTGTGTGTGTTGTGTGTGTGGTGTGTGGTGTTGTGTATGTGAGTGTGTGCCCTGTGTGTTTTTGTGAGTGTGTGTGTGTGTGTTGTGGTGTGTGGGGGTGTGTGTGTGGTGTGTTGTGTGTGTGTGTGTGGTGTGTTTTGTGTGTGTGTGTGTGTGTGTGTGTTTTGGTGTGGGGTGTGTGCATGCATGTGCGTGCGGGTGTATGTTGTTTCCCTGGTGGCAGGGGCGTGACAGTATAGACACAAATAGAAGAAGCAGTTTGGAAATAGTTGTGAAATTAAACTGTTGACATCCTCATGAACACAGAACTCATTCACAGATAACGCCCAAGAATGCTAGCAACCACATCATCAGAATGACGTTTACACACATAAAAAACAACCACTGGTCAACATCTGGCAATTGACAGGGCCATCAGGGTGACACTGACCATCACGGTGACAGACATAGTGACACTGACCCATCACGGTGACACTGACATAGTGACACTGACCACCAGGGTGACACTGACATAGTAAACACTGACCATCAGGTGACACTGACATAGTGACACTGACCATCATGGTGACACTACATAGTGACACTGACCATCACAGTACACTAACCATCACAGTGACACTAACCATCATGGGACAGGACCCATCAATGTGACACTGGACCATCAGGTGACATGTAAAGTGACACTGAACTCTGTCCTTCGTTACTTAGGGATATCTGAACTTCCCGGGAGGCATTGACGTCAAACAACTTCTTGGGTTCAGACTCGGCCAAGACTTTCTGCTTCCGGTCCCCTTTCGTGTGCCCTCAAGGAACAGGCCGAGACATAGACACCTGCAACCAGCCACACATAGATCATGTAAATTCAGGGACACATCCATTCCCTACCCATTTCCACACACGACACTTGCTGTATGAAAGGTATGTCCTCGTCTGTCTGATGTCCCCCCCCTGCTCAACATCAACTTCAGGATTGCAATACAAACTGTTTGGACTTTTCCATTGCAAACACAGAGGCTTTTTTACTCATGAACTTGCAGAAATGGTCACTCACACAGAGGCTGTCACTCACAAAAGAACTGATCACTCACATAGAATTGTTCACTCACACAGAACCCGTGTCCACCCACAGAACTGTGTCACTCACACAGAATTGTGTCACTCACACAGAAATTGTGTCACTGTCATTAGATCTGTTTTCACTGACAAGGTTTTTTGTTTTTGATGAAACAGTTCCAAAGATGTGACATAAACACAAGTGCAAGCTTGCTGACTGGTGCTGCTTTTTTTTGTTTCAGCTGCATGCAGATGATAGAGCATCACTTTTTCCAGTTTACTTCTCCTGAGTAAAGCACTTTCATACCTCCTTTCTTCCCCACCCAAACTCTGTTCCTCTTTGTTCCCCCCCCTTTCTTTTTTTTATTTCTTCTCCTTCTCTCATAAACACGGGACCAACACTTTAGCCAAATAAGCACCACTATAACTGTTTAAAAGAAAAAAAAAAACACCCCAAAACATTGAAGTCTGCTGTACTGATTCTTAGCAGAAAGTCAACACCTTTTTTTTTTTTTTCAACCAACTTGTACCAGACAGTGCTCATAAAGATACATGCCAGGGAAAGGTTTCGATATATACAATTTCTTTTTTATCTGTCAGATACGTGACCTTGGGTTATGGTGTCATCTGAAGGAATGACACCACTACACGGCAGTCATCAGTGAAGTCTTGTAGAACTGTGACAGTTGTCAGCTTGGAACAAAAGTCCCCCATGTAACAGTAACAATGTGAAAATGACACCCCACCCCACCAGCACACACACACCATCCTCATGGAACTTAAACCGAAAGGGCCCCGGTGCGAAAGCACGCAAGAACAATCTTGCGCACATGTTTAAAAATCCTGTTCCGCTTTCATAAAGTAGGCCATCGGGTCCGTGGAAAGATGGGGCATTTTCAAAAACTGCAATTACACAACGGGGATCCCAAAGGATGAAAATTTTAAATAAAAAGCAAAAAAACAGTGCTTATTCCATTATCCCCCGATATAAAAGAATAAATAAACAATCAATCAATCAATCAAAGCACTGACCGGTCCATCAAGGGCGGTGGTGTGTCCTTCTCATTCCAGCAAAGTCATAACTCGAAAGGCCAGCAGGTTCGATGGGATGGTGTACTTGCGGGCGTAGTTTTTGCGCGCGCCCGTCAGGAAAGCCTGAGTGAAGAAAATCCTGACAGCCAGAAGGTGGGTGGAGCTCCAGTGTCGTACCAAATCCTGTCAGGCACACCATCACATTCGTCAGTGTTGATTATGATGATGATGATAGTGATGATAATAATATAATGATGATGATGATAATAATGATAATGAGATGATATTAATAATGATAATGATGGGCACTTTTTGAGCGCTGTCCTTTCCCCCTTTATAGGGAAGCACAAAGCGCTTTACATAATAACACAAAAAGTCAAAACCAAATTTACACTCAAAGACATAACACAATACCACTCATACACTACAGTGAAATAAAAAAAAAAATTGTGGCTTAAACAATGTACATAAACATCAACTCCGAAAAAGAAAATAACAGACACAAAACGAGTATGCATACCACTGAATACTACATATCTATCTGTTTCATATACACACACACACCACACACACCACACCACACACAACACACAACACACACACACACACACACACACACAACAAAAACTGAAGTTATTAAGAAGTTCAAAAAAAGATGCGTTTTCAAACTGGATTTAATGAAGAAATCTTGGTGGCAAGGCAGTACAGTGGAGTTGGCTGCAGAGCATGAAATCAGGATTAGATTGTACCCCAGGTGAGTGCTGGCTGACTGAGCCTGAGGACCCGAGTCACTGCACCTCTCCTCCTCCCCTCCTCCCTCACCTGCAGGAACTTGAGGCGGCCATGAAGTTCCGTTGACATTAGGATCCCAGCGGTTTTGAGGGGGGGGTAGGAGACCTTCATCCACAGCCCGGGGATTTTGCCCTTCAGGATGCTACCACCACCTCCTCCAGGTCTGAGGACATCACCACCAGACCCTGAAACACATACACACACACATGACACAAGCACATGAATGCAAGCACATGCATGGCAAAAATTTTTAAACATACATACTCATGAACGCACCCAGATCTCCTACTCCTTTTTCCTCCTCCCCCACCCCCTTCCTCCTGTATCTCGTATTTACATTTTTTAAGAAATCAACAAACAACTAGGACAAAAGCAAGAACCCTTCCGGCATCCGGGACTCTATCTCCCTAAACAACCCTCAGACGGGCATCACACCCCACCCCCCCCCCTCAAAACATTTTTCCCCTCGCAATTTGACGCCCGGGTTTGATTCCCGTTCGAGGGAATTTTCCCCTGGGAGACATCAGTGCTGACTCCCACTCTCCCCCAAAAGTCTTTCGATGAGACTGTTTAAACCCCAGGGCCACCCCGTGAAACACGCATGCAATAAACCTTTGCACACACAGAATTAAAATTCCTGTCCCCCTTTTCACAAGGAGTAGGCCCACTGTTGTGCCGGTGGGAACAGATGACAAGATTTACAAAAAACTGCATACACATTGGGACTGGATGTAAAATTAGCAAAAGGGGAGTGTTTTATTAATTTCCCATTATCCTCGATATTTTTAAAAAGAATTTTTTTAAAAATAAAAATAATTTTTATAAAATTAAATAAATCAAATAAAAAAAAAATAAAAATCAATCTCCCTCAACAACCCCCAGACGGGGACACCCACCCCACCCCACCCCCCCCACCCCCCCACACCACCCCCCCCCCCCCCCTCCCTCCCCCCCCCCCCCCCCCCCCCCCCCCCCCCCCTGACCTTGAGTTTTGCGGATGGGTTGACAGGGGAGCTGCGAAAGTGATGAGAGGCCGGTTTTTTTTAAAAAGCGCCCAAATCTCCTCACCACACGGTTTCATGCTTGTTGTAGGGGGTGGGGAAACTTGCGCAGGGGGGCCCCGTTCGTAGTCTGGGGCAGCTTGTCAGGATGTCCCCCCCAAATTTCCCGCCCCACGTCGCCGTGGACTTGCCTCCGCCTGCGACGCTTTGGGCCTGCCCCCCAAAAAGAAGAAGGTCAGGCCCGCCGGGGGGGGGGTGAGGTTTTTTTTTTTGGTTAAAAACCCCCCCAAAAAACCCCCTTCCTGTTTTTTTAAGGAAAAAAACCCCCCCCGGGGTTTTTTCCCCAACCCCACAAAAAAAAACCCCCCCCCAAAAAAAAAAAAAAAAAAAAAAAAAAAAAAAAAAAAAAAAACAAAAAAACCGGGTTAAAAATTTGGGGGAAAGGGATTTTAAAAAACCCCCTTTTAAAAAAAAAAAAAACCCCCCCCCCCAAAAAAAACCCCCCCCTTTTTATTTTTTTTTTTTTAAATTTAAAAAATTTTTTTAAAATTTTTTTTTTCCCCCCCTTTAAAATTTTTTTAAAAAAAACCCCCCCTTCCTTTTAAAAAAAAATTAAAAAAAAAAAAAAAAAAAAAATTTCCCCCCCCCCCAAAAAAAACCCCCCCAAAAAAAAAAACCCCCCCCTCAAAAAAGGAAACCCCCCCAAAAACCCCCCCCCCCTTTTTTTTTCCCCCCCCCACACCCCCCCCCCTCCCCCCCCCCCCCCCCAACCCCCCCCCCCCCCCCAAAAAAAAAAAACCCCCCAAAAAAAAAAAAAACCCCCCCAAAAAAACCCCCCCCCGGGGGGTTATTTTTGGGTTTGGGGGGTTTTTTCCGGGGGTTTTTTAAAAAAAAAAAAAAAAAACCCCCCCCCCCTTTCCCCCAAACCCCCCCCCCCCCCCCTTTGGGGGCCCCAAAAAAAAAATTTTTGGGGGGGGGGGGGTTTTTTTTTGGGGGGGGGAAAAACCCCCCCCCCCCTTTTAAACAATTTAAATTTTTTTTAAAAATTTTTCCCCCCCCAAATTTTTTTTTAAAAAAAACCCCCCCCAAAAAAACCCTTTTTTTGGGAACCAAAAGGTTTTTTCCAAAAAAAAAAATTTTCATTTTTTGTAAAAAAAAAATTTTTTTCCCCCCCAAAAATTTTTTTTTCCCCCCCCTTCCCAAAAAAAAAAACCCCCCAAAAAAAAAACTTTTTTAAGGGGTCCCAAAAAAAATTTTTTTTCGGCCCTTTAAAAAAAATTTTTCCCCCCTAATTTAAAAAAAGGGTTAAAAACCCCCTTTTTTGGGGGTTTTTTTTTTTTTTTTCCCCCCCCCCAAAAAACCCCCCCCCGGGGCCACCCCTTAAATCCCCCCCCCCCCAAAATTTTTTTCCCCCTTTTTTTTTGGGGGGGGGGGAAAAAAAAAAATTTTAAAAAAGGGAACCGGGGGGGGGGGGGGTTGGGGGGGGGGGGGGGGGTTGGGGGGGGGGGGGGGGGGGGGTTTTTTTTTTTTTGGGGGGGGGGGGGGGGGGGGGGGGGGGGGGGGGGGGGGGGGGGGGGGGGGGGGGGGGGGGGGGGGGGGGGGGGGGGGGGGGGGGGGGGGGGGGGGGGGGGGGGGGGGGGTTTTTTTTTTTTTTTTGGGGGGGGGGGGGGGGGGGGGGGGGGGGGGGGGGGGGGGGTTTTTGGGGGGGGGGGGGGGGGGATTGGGGGGGGGGGGGGGGGGGGGTTTTGGGGGGGGGGGGGGGGGGGGGGGGGGGGGGGGGGGGGGGGGGGGGGGGGGGGGGGGGGGGGGGGGGGGAAAAAAGGGGGGGTTTGGGGTGGGGGGGGGGGGGGGGGGGGGGGGGGGGGGGGGGGGGGGGGGGGGGGGGGGGGGGGGGGGGGGGGGGGGGGGGGGGGGGGGGGGGGGGGGGGGGGGGGGGGGGGGGGGGGTTTTGGGGGGGGGGGGGGGTTTTTCCCCTTTTTTTGGGGGAAAAAAAAAAAAAAAAAAAGGAAAAAAAAAAAACCCCCCCCCCCCCCCCTCCCCCCCCCCCCCCCCCCCCCCCCAAAAAAAACCCCCCCCTTTTTCCCCCCCCCCCCCTTTTTTTCCCCCTTAAAAAAACCCCCCCCC
>JASPKP010005615.1:0-15594 GCA_030674155.1 Stramonita haemastoma | reverse complement strand
ATTTGGGTTAGGGTTTTTTTAAATTTAGGGTTGGGGTTGGGGTTATGGGGGTTATTTGGGTTAGGGTTGGGTTGGGTTAGGGTTAGGGGTTGGGGTCGGGGTTTTAGTTGGTTTTGGGTTTTTAATTAGGGTTAGGGTGGGGTTTGGGTTGGGGTTTTGGGTTTTTGGGTTAGGGTTGGGGTTTTGGGTTTGGTTTAGGGTTGGGGGTTTTGGGTTAGGGTTGGGGTTAGGTTTGGGGTTGGGGTGGGTTGGGGTTAGGGTTAGGGTTAGGGGGTTTGGGTTTTAGGGGGGTTTGGGGTTGGGGTTTTAGGGTTTGGGTTTGGTTGGGGTAGGGTTGGGTTAGGGTTTAGGGTTGGGGGTTGGGGTTTAGGGTTGGGGTTTTGGGTTGGGGGTTGGGGGTTGGGTTGGGGTTTGGGGGTTAGGGTTAGGGTTAGGGTTTAGGGTTGGGGTTTTTAGGGTTTGGGGTTTGGGGTTGGGGGTTTGGGTTTATTTTTTGGGGTTAGGGTTAGGGTTAGGGTTAGGGTTTAGGGTTGGGGTTTGGGTTTTTGGGTTAGGGTTGGGTTTTGTTGGGGTTGGGTTAGGGTTTTAGGGTTGGGGTTTAGGGTTAGGGTTTGGGGTTTTGGGGGGTTGGGTTTAGGGAAAAAGGGTTAGGGTGGGGGTTAGGTTTGGGGTTGGGGTTAGGGTTGGGTTGGGTTAGGGTTTGGGGTTTTTGGGTTTTTTGGGGGGTTTGGGGTTTTGGGTTTTTTGGGGTTGGTTGGGGTTAGGGTTAGGGTTAGGGGGTTGGGGTTTTTGGGTTGGGGTTGGGTTAGGGTTGGGTTGGGGTTGGGGGGTTTGGGGGGTTTTTGGGTTAAGAAAATTTTGAAAATTTTTGTTAAAAGTTAAAAGAAAAAGTTAAAAGTTAAAAGTTTGTTAAAGTTTAAAGTTAAAATTTAAAAGTTAAAGTTTAATTTGGGGTTTTGGGTTAAAATTTAAAAGTTAAATTTAAAATTTAAAATTTAAAATTTAAAAGTTAAAGTTAAAAAGTTAAAAGTTGTTAAAAAAAGTTAAATTTAAAAGTTAAAAAATTAAAAAAAATTTTCAAATTTTAAAGTTTTTAAAAAGTTTGAAAATTTAAAATTTTGTTAAAATTTAAAGTTAAATTTTTTAAAGTTAATTAGTTAAAATTTAAAGAAAAATTTTTGTTAAAATTTAAAAGTTAAAAGTCTTTTAAAAGTTTTTTAAAATTTAAAAGTTAAAAGTTAAAATTTAAAAGTTATTAGTTAAAAATTTAAAATTTAAAATTTAAAATTTAAAATTTTAAAAGTTAAATTTAAAAGGGGTTAAAATTTAAAAAGGGTTAAATTTTAAAAAGAAAAAGTTTGTTAAAAGTTAAAATTTTAAAAAAGGGAAAAGTTAAAATTTAAAAGTTTTTTTAAGTTAAAATTTAAAATTTAAAATTTAAAAGTTAAAGTTAAAAGTTGTTTTTAAAATTTTAAAATTTAAAATTTAAAAGAAAATTTTTAAAAATTTTTTTTAAGTTATTAAGTTTTAATTTAAAATTTAAAATTTAAATTTAAAAGGTTTAAGTTTTTTTTTAAAGTTAGTTAAAGGGTTATTTAAAAGTTTTTAAAAGTTAAAGTTAAAGTTTAAAGTTTAATTTTTTTTTAAAGGGTTTAAAAGTTTAAAAGAAAAGGGGTTAAAAGGGAAAAGGGTTTTAAAAGTTAAGTTTTTTTTAAAGTTTAAAGGGGTTAAGTTAAAATTTAAAATTTAAAAGTTGGGGTTAAAAGGTTTAAAAGTTGTTGTTGTTAAAAGTTAAAATTTAAAATTTAAAAATTTAAAATGTTAAAGTTAAAAAAATTTAAAAGGGTTAAAAGTTTAAAATTTGTTGGGTTAAAAGTTAAAAAAAATTAATTAAAAAGTTAAAAAGTAAGTTGGGGTTAAAGTTAGTTTAAAAGGGGTTAGGTTAGGGTTGGGGTTTAAAGGGGGTTAAAGGGTTATTAGGTTAGGGTTGGGGTTGGGGTTGGGCGTTTGGGTTAAAGTTAGTTGGAAAAAGGTTATAAGTTAAAGGTTATTAAGGGGGGTTAGGTTAACGTTAGTTTGGGGTTAAAGTTATTAGGGTTTTAAGGGTTGGGGTTTGGGTTTTAAAGTTTAAAGGTTAAGAGTTATTTAAAAGGGTTTAAAGGTTAAAATTTAAAGTTGGGTTAAGGTTAGGTTTAGGGTTAAGGTTGGGGTTAAAAGGGTTAAAAGTTAAGTTAAGGTTAGGGTTAGGTTAGTTAAAATTTAGTTCTGGGGTTAAAGTTTAAAGTTAAAGTTAGGTTGGGTTTCAGTTAAAAGGGTTATTTAAATTAGGGTGGGGTTTAAGTTAGGTTATTGGGGTTAAAATTTAAAAGTTAAGTTATTTAAAATTTAAAAGGGTTAAGTTAAAGTTAGGGTTAAAGTTAGGGTAGGTTTGGGTTAGTTAGGGTTTAAGTTGGTTAGGTTAAAAGGGGTTAAAGGGTTAAGTTAGTTAGGGTTAAATTTTAAAAGGGGGGTTGGTTAGGGTTATTTAAAAGGGTTAAAGTTAAAAGGTTAAAGGTTTTATTTAAAAGTTGGGGTTAAAAGGGTTAGGTTAAGGTTGGGGTTTAAAAGGGTTAAGTTTTTAAAATTTAAAAGGTTAGGGAAAAAGGGTTAGGTTTGGGGTTAGGGTTATGGGGTTTAGTTATTTAAAAGGGTTGGGGTTAAGTTAGGGTTAAATTTTAGGTTAGGGTTAAAGGTTTGGGGGTTAAAAGGGTTAATTTTAAGTTATTGGGGTTAAGGGGTTAAAAGGGTTTGTTAGGGTTTTGGGGTTAGTTAAAATTTAAAGTTGGGTTAATTTAAAGGGTTGGGGAAAAGGGTTGGGAAGTTAAGGTTTAAAAGTTTTTTTTAAGTTAGGGTTAGTTGGGGTTTAAAGTTAGTTAAAGTTAATTTAAAGGGGTTATGTTTTTTAAATTGTTAAAATTTAAAGGGTTAAAAGTTGGGTTTTGGGTTAGGGTTATTTAAAGGGTTATTTTAGGGTTGGGTTAAGGGGGGTTTGGGGTTAAATTTAGGGTTTTAGTTAAGTTAGGTTTAGTTGGGGTTAAAAGGGGGGTTGGTTATTGGGGTTATGGGGTTTAGGGTTAGGGTTAAAGGTTTTAGGGGGGGTTACGGTTGGGGGTTAAAAGGGTTAGGTTATTTAAAAGTTAGGTTAGGGTTAAATTTAAAGGGTTAAAGGTTATTTTAGGTTAAAATTTTAAGTTAGGGTTTGGGTTATTGGGGTTTTTTAAAAGGGTTAAAAGGGTTAAGTTATGGGTTATTTAGGGTTGGGGGTTAAAGTAAGGTTTAGGGTTATTTAAAAGGTTAGGGTTAGGGTTAAAGGGTTAGGTTAGGTTTGGGTTAATTTAAAAGGGTTAGGGTTAGTTAGGTTAGTTAAAAGGGTTAGGGTTAGGGGGGGTTAAAGGTTATTGGTGGGTTATAGTTGGGGTTTAAAGGGTTAAGGGTTTGGGGGTTAGTTTGGGTTAATTTAAAGTTAGGGTTAGGGTTAAGTTTTATTTGGGGGTTAGGGTTAGGGTTAGGTTAGGGTTAAAGGGTTATTTAAAAGTTAGTTTAGGTTGGGGTTGTTAAGTTAGGTTAGTTATTAGGTTTAAATTTAAAGGGTTAGGTTTTGGGGTTTGGGGGTTTGGGTTTAGTTAGGGTTATGGGGTTAAGGGTTAGGGTTGGGGGTTAGTTAAAGGGTTAAAGTTAAAAGGGGAAAGGGGTTAAAATTTTAAAGGGTTAGGGTTAAGGTTAAAGGGTTAAAGGGTTATGGGGTTTGGGGGTTTGGGTTAAAAGGTTAAAGTTAAAGGGTTTGGGTAAGGGTTGGGGGTTAAAAGGGTTAGTTTAAAGGGTTTATTCATTTAAAAGGGTTTAAGTTAAAAGTTACGTTAGGGTTTAAAAGGGTTAGGGTTAGGTTAGGGTTTATAAGGGTTTAAATTTTAAAGGGTTAGGGTTTAAATTTTAAAAAGGGGGGGTTAAAGGGTTAGGGTTAGGTTGGGGGTTTGGGGTTAAAAGGGGTTGGGTTAGTTTAGGGTTAAGTTAAGTTAAAGGGTTAATTTTAAAAGGGTTAAGTTGGGGTTTAAAGTTGGTTAGGGTTTAAGGGTTTTTAGGGTTAAATTTAAAAGGGTTAGTTAGGTTGGGTTGGTTGGGGGTTTGTTAAAGTTTGTTAGGGGTTAAAGGTAGGGTTAAAAGGGTTATTTAAAAGGGTTTATTTGGGGTTAGGGGGGTTAAGTTAAAAGGGTTATTTAAAAGGGGGGTTAGTTGGGTAGGTTAGCTTTTAAAGGGTTAAAATTTTTTGGGGGTTAGGGTTTAAAGGGGTTAGGGTTAGGTTTTTAAAGGGGTTTTATTTGGGGGTTAAAAGGGTTGGGGTTGGTTAAGTTAAAGGGTTAGGGTTTGTTTAGGTTTTTTTGGGGTTAAGTTAATTTTGGGGAGGGTTGGTAAGGGTTTAGGGTTATTTAAAAGGTGTTAAAGTTGGGGTTTTAAGGGTTAGTTAAAAGGGTTGGTTAAAGGGTTAGGTTTTTTAAAAGGGTAAGTTAGGGTAGGGTTTAAAAGTTAGGGTTGGTTAGGGTTTTAAATTTAAATTTGGGGTTTAAAGGGTTTTTAAAAGGGGTTAGGGTTT
Organism: Stramonita haemastoma; assembly: GCA_030674155.1. Classification (NCBI taxonomy): domain Eukaryota; kingdom Metazoa; phylum Mollusca; class Gastropoda; order Neogastropoda; family Muricidae; genus Stramonita; species Stramonita haemastoma. The sequence continues at coordinate 10,967 of JASPKP010005615.1, read as the reverse complement.
TTTAAAATTTAAAAGGTGGGTTTAGTTGGTTTAGGGTTAAGGTTAGGTTATTTAAAAGGGTTTAGGTTGGGGGTTAAGGTTAGGGTTTTAGTGTGGTTAAGTTTGGAAAGGGTTAATAGTTTAGTTGTTTTTGTTAAGTTTGTTAGGCTAGTTAGTTAAAGGGTTAGGGTTAAAGTTAAGGGGTAGGGAAATTTAAATTTTGTTAAAGGTTGGGTTAGTTAAAGGGTTTGGAAAATTTTAAAGTTAAAGGGGTTAAAGGGTTAGGGGTTAAGGGTTTTTAAAGGGAAAAGGTTTTTTAAAGGGTTGGGGGTTGGGTTAAAGTTAAGCTTAAGTTAAAGGGAAAGGGTTAGTTAGGTTAAGTTTGGGTAAAGTTTAATTTAAAGTTAATTGGGGTTTAAATTTAAAGTTAAAGTGTGGGTTAGGGTTAAAAGGGGTTAGTTTAAGTTTTAAAAGTTTAAAGTTAAGTGGGGGTTCTTTAGTTTCAGAAGGTCTCAAAGTTAAGGGGGGTTTGGTTAATTAAGTTAAAGTTAAGTTAAGTTAAGTTAAAGTTAAGTTAAGTAAGTTAAGTTAAGTTAAAGTTAAAAGTAAAGTTTCAGTTAAGTTAAGGTTAAAGTTAAAGTTTAAATTTTAAAGTTAGTTTAATTAAAGTTAAAGTTAAGTTAAAGTTCTAAAGTTAAGTTAAAGTTAAAGTTAAAGTTAAAGTTAAAGTTAAGTTAAAGTTAAGTTAAAGTTTAAAGTTAAGTTAAAGTTAAAGTTAAGTTAAAGTTAAAGTTAACGTTAAAGTTAAAGTTAAAGTTTTAAAGTTAAGTTAAGTTAAAGTTAAAGTTAAAGTTAAAGTTAAAGTTAAAGTTAATAAGTTACACGTTAAAGTTAAAGTTAAAGTTAAAGTTAAATAAGTTAAAGTTAAAACGTTAAAGTTAAAGTTACAAGTTAAAAGTTAAAGTTAAAGTTACAAGTTAAAGTTAAAGTTAAAGTTAAAAGTTAAAGTATAAAGTTAAAGTTTAAGTTAAAGTTAAAGTTAAGTTAAAGTTAAAAGTTAAAGTTACAAGTTAAAGTTAAAGTTAAAGTTAAAGTTAAAGTTAAAGTTACATTAAGTTAAAGTTAAAGTTAAAGTTAAAGTTCAAGTTAAAGTTAAAGTTCAAGTTAAAGTTAAGTTAAAGTAATACAAGTTAAGTTACAGTTACGTTAAAGCAGTTAACGTCGTAAAGTACAAGTTAAAGTAAACGTTAAGTTAAGTTAAAGTTAAAGTTACTTAAAGTTAACGTTCAAGTTACAGTTAAAGTTAACAGTTAATTCACAGTTACATTAAAGTTATAGTTAAAGTAAACTTACTACAAGTTAAAGTTAACGTTAAAGTTACCAGTTCAAGTCAAGTTAACCGTTACCAGTTAACGTTAAAGTTAACCGTTAGAAGTTAAACGTTAAGTTAAAGTAAACTTAAACTTAAACTTAAACTTAACCTTAATACCTAAACTTAAGTTCAAAGCTTAAAGTTAAGCTTAAAGCCTTAAAGTTAAGCTTAACATTACCTAATTAAGTCTAAACGTCCTAATAAACTAAACCTAACCCTAACCGTTAAACTTAAGTAAACCCTTAAAGTTAAGTCTAACGTTAAAGTTAAACTTAAAGTTAACCCTAAGTTAACGTTACATTAAAGTCTAAGTTAAAGCCTAACAAGTTAACCGTTACTACTAAATTAAACGTTAACCTAAATTAAAGTTAACCGTTACACTTAAGTTAAAAGTTAAAGTAAAGTTAAAGTTAACAGTTAAACTTAACAGTTAACGTTAACAACTAAGTAACCTACTAACCCTAACCTAACTTAACCTTAACACTTAACCCTTAACCCTAACCCTAAGCCCTAACCCTAACCCTAACTAAACTAACCGTAAACCTAAACCTAAACCCTAACCTAACCAACCTTAACTAACACCCTTAACTAACCCTAACCCTAACTAACCCTAACCTAACCCTAACTCAACCCTACCCTAAATAACCCTAACCCTTAACCCTAACCACCTAACCCTAACCCTAACCTAACCTAAACCTACCCTAACCCTAACCTAACCTAACCTAACCCTAACCCTTAACCCTAACCTACCCTAACTTACCTAATCCCTAACCACCTAACCCTAACCTAACCCTAACCCTAACCCTAACCACCCTAAAACCCTAACCCTAACCCTAACCTAACCTAACCCTAAACCCTAAAACCCTAACCCTAACCCCTAACCTAACCCTAACCTAACAACCCTAACCCTACCCTAACCCTAACCCCTAACCTAACCCTAACCTAACTAACCTAACCCTAACCCTAACCCTACCCTAACCTAACCTACCCTAACCCTACCTAACCCTAACCCTAACCCTACCCTAACCTACCCTAACCTACCCTAACCTAACCCTAACCCTAACCCTTACACCTAACCCCTAACCACCTAACCCTAACCCTAACCCTAACCCTAACCCTAACCCTAACCCCTAACCCTACCTAACCTACCCTCAACCCCTAACCCTAAACCCTAACCCTAACCCTAACCCTTACACCTACCTATCCTTCAGGTTATTATACTAGTTGTTCTTTTATGGGTACTAGGGAAGAACTTTTCTGAATAAATAAAAAGGCTGCAGCAGTTAACTACCATATAAATGCTAACTAGATAGTATGTCAACCAGACCAATTCAATAAAGAATGCAGTAGCAGGTTACCACAAACACAACACACACTTACACTGGCACACATGCACACCCTGGTATCCAATCCCATTTTTTATATTTGTGTGTGTTAGTTGTGGCTTGGGATGATGATGTTTGTGCCATGTGCTATGTGTGTGGTGGTGGGACGCAAGTTGTGGTGTTGGTGGTGCTGTGGTGTGAAGGTATGGATAATTATAGTGTGGGTGGTGTGGGTAATGTGGTGTGTGTCACTTGGGCATGTTGTGGGTGATGGGGAATGTGGGGAAGGTGTGGGTGAAGGGATGGTGAGAAAGGTGTGGGTGATATGTGTGGGTGATGTAGTGTTGGGCGGATTAGGTGTGGATGTTGCAGTTGATGTGGCTATGTTGTGGGTGGGGGGCTGTGAGTGTGATGTAAGCAATGTAGGTTGTGTGGTTGATGTGTTTGCGGGTGTGGTGTAGCCGATACAGGTGGTTAGGTTGATCTATGGTGTGGGTTGTGTGGTCTTTCTGGCGTGGCCGGTGTGGCTGGCATGCATGTGGTGTAGGCATGGTGGGTGGTGTCTTACTGTGGGTGGTGTGGTGGGTGGTTTGGGGTGGTGAGGGGTGATGCTGGTGCTGTAGGTGTTTGTGATGTGGTGTGGTGTGTTGTTTCTGGGTGTCGTAGGTAGTGTGGTTACAGTGGGTGGTTTAGGGTGGTTTGTGGTGTGGTGTGGTGTGGTGTAATCGTATGGTGCTGGGAGTGGTTTTGGGTGGTGGTGGTGTGGGTGTGTTGTTGTGCAATGTGTTGGTGCAGTTTTTCAGTAGGTGGTTGTGTGTGAGTGTTGCTGTGGGGTGTATATGGTGTGGGTGATGAGGCAGTGTGTGTGGTGGGGTAACGCTGATATGGTGGGTAGTCTGGGTGGTGTAGGTGATGTGGGTGTGGGTCGTGGGCATGGTGTGGGTGATGGATGATCAGAATGGTGTGTTGGTGTGTGGTGGGTGATATAGTTGTGGGTTGGTAGATATAGGTTGTGGTTGTGGTGTTTTTTTATATTATTTTTTATTTTTTTATCATTTATTTTTCTTTTATATCGAGGATAATGAAAAAGGGCAATCATGTGCTTTTTTTTTCTCGTCCCATGTGTTGCAGTTTTGTAAATTCATCTGTTCCACGGCACCGAGGGCCTATTAGAAAAGCGGATACAGTGATGTAACAGGGTGCACAGTGGTTCTGCGTGCATTCGCACAAAGGGCCTGGCTTAATAGTCTCATCCGAAGGAGGTTAGGTGGTGTGTATGCATTTTTGTAAATGTACCTTGGTGTGGTGTGGTGTGGGTGGGATGTGGATTGGATGGGTGGGGTAGTGGGGTGGTTGGTTTGCAAATGGTGTTGGTGGGGGCAGTGGTGTGTTGGTGTGTTTTGGGTTGGGTTGGGTGGTGTGATAGCATGTTTTGGGTGATGCAGGGTGGTTGTGGGTGGGGGTATGTTGGGTGATGGGGGGCAGTTTGCATGGTGGGTAGGTCATGAATGATGAGGATATTGTGGATGATGTGCTATGGGAAAGATGTGCTATGAATGATGTATGCAGTTTTGATGTGGTTGTGTAGTGTGGTGTAGGGGTGGTGTGTGGTGTGTTGTGGTTTATGGGGCTGTTGGGTGGGGCGTGTGATATGAGTGGTGTGAGTTGTGTGTTTTGATGCAGTTGTTTGTCGAAGGTGATTGATTGATTATTGAATTTTTTTTCTTTTATTTCGGGATAATGGAATAAGCACTCTTGTGCTTTTTTTTCATCCAGTCCAGTGTGTATCAGGGTTTTTTAATATATCATCTTTTCCCACCAGCCCACACGATGCCCACTCTTAGAAAAGCGGAACAGGATTTAACGTGTGTGCAAGATGTTCTGTGTGCATTCACACACGAAGCCTCTGTTTAAAGTCTCTCTTAAGACTTTTGGGGAAGTGGAGTCGGCATGTTGTTTTGGTCAAAATTCTCCTTGTCAAACAGGGTCCTACAATTTGGCAGGCATGTTTGACCCAGGGTGTGGTGGTGTGTGGTTTTGTGTTTGGGTTGTGTGGGTGTGGGACGTGTGTGTATGGTGGTGGTGGAGTGTGTGGGTGTGTGGTGGGGTAAGTGGTTGGGTGTTGTGGGTATGGTGGGTGGGTTTGGTGTGGGGAGGTGGTGATGGGTGTCAGGTGGTGTGGTGTGGGTTGTTGTGTGGGTATGGTGTGGGTGCTTAGGCATGTGTGGTAGTGAGGGGTATGGGTAGTGGCTGGTGGGTGTGGTGGTTGTGGGTGATTGGTGGTGTCTGGTTGTTTGGGTGTGTTGAGGCATTGGGTGGTGTGGTGTGTGCAGTATCGTGGTGGGTGGAATGTATTGTGTGGGTGTGTGTATCAGTAGTGGTGGGGTGGTAGTGGGTGGTGGGTAGATGCTGTGAGTGATGGGATGGGGAAGGTGAGTGGTGGGTGGTGTGTTGGTGTGGTGTAATGTAGTGTGGTGTGATGGGTTCTTGGTGTGGCTGGTTGTTGGTGGGAATTTAGTTGTGCAGTTTTATTTTGTTGTTTGATGCTTGTGTTTGTTTTGTGTGGGTGATTTTATGTTGTGGGTTTTTGTTTGGGTTTTTTGGGTGATTTTGAGGTTTTGGGGTGGTTTGGGGTTTGTGTTTTTTTTTTTTTTATTGGTTGGTTTTTATTTTTTTATTTTTTTTTTGAGGTTGATATAAGAATTTATTGTTTGCTTTTTTTTCATCGGTCCCATGGTATGCAGTTTTGTAAATAGTATCATCTGTTCCCACTGGCCCCGATTGGCCTACTTTAAGAAAGCGGGAACATGGTTGTAACATTGTGATCAAGATGCTTTGCGGTGCATTTGCACAAAGGGCCTTGGGTTAAAGTCTACGGGATGGGACTGGTGGAGGTGGTGTGTATTGCAGTTTTGTAATGTCTTACTGTGTGTGGTTATGTGGTGTGGTGTGATGTGGTGTGGATGGGCGTAAGACATGTAGATGGGTGGTGTGGGTTTTATGCAAAGTGTTGTGGATGTGGTGGGGGGGGGCATGTGGATGCTGTTGGTGATGTTGGTGTGGTATGGGTGGTGTGATATGCATGTTTTGGTGATGCAGGTGGTGTGTGGGTGGTGTATGTTGGGTTGATGGGGCTGTTTGCATGGTGGTGGTATGAGAATGTGAGGATATTGTGGATGTGTGCTTGATGATGTGTATGTATGTGCAGTTTTGATGTGGTTGATGTAAGTGTGGTGTTAGGTTGTGGTGTGGTGGATGTGTTGTGGTTTATGGGGCTGTGGTGTTGGGTGATATGAGTGGTGTGAAGTTGTGTGGGTTTGGGTTAGTTGTGGTGTCGAGGGGGTTGATTGATTATTGTTTTATTATTCTTTTTTTAGGATAATGGAATAAACATTTGTGCTTTTTTACCCAGTCCAGTGTGTACGCAGTTTTGTAAAAATATTATTCCACCAGCACACATGAACCTACTCTTAGAAAAAGGCGGAACAGGGTTTAAAGTTTGGGTTTTTTTTTTTTGGTTTTCTTTTTTGTGCATTCACCCCGAAGCTTGTTTAAAATCTCTCCGAAAAACTTTTGGGGGGGAGGGAGTCGGGGACTGATGTTAAAAAGGATCAAATTTCCTTGACTCAACCGGGTCTTCAAATTGCAGCGCAATTTTTTGCCATAGGGGTTGGGGATGGTGTGTGGTGTTGTTGGGTTTGTGCGGTGTGGGAGTGTCGTGTAGTGGTGGGGTGGTGATGTGGTTTAGTGTGGTGGGGTATGTGTTTGGTTTTGGGTCACATGGTGGTGTGGGTGTTGAGTAGGTGTGGTGTTTGTGTGTGTCATGGGGGGTGGGGTTTTTTCTCAGGAAAAAGCAAAGTGGTAATGTGGGTAAGGTACGTATGGTGTGGGTGGAGTGGTTGGCAAAGGGTGGTTTTGTGGTGTGGGTGTGGTGTGTATGTTTTTGGTACGGTGTGTTATGGTGGGGGGGCCAAATGGGGGATGGGTGTCGGTTTGGGTGATGTGGTGGGGTTTTGGGGCTGGTACAGCTGTGTAGTGTGAAGGTGTGGTTATTGGGGTTGTACCATGTGATGTGGGTGGTATGGGTGGTTGCCAAGTTGTGGATCGTGGGCCTGTGTGAGTGGTGATGAAGCCTCTTGGAGTGCAGTGCGTTATGGTGGTGTGGTGGTGTAAGTGTTGGTGGTAGGTTCAGTGTGGTTTGGGCGGTGTTAGCCTTGGTGATGGCTGGAGTAATGTAGAAATTATGTAAGAATGGTGGGGTGTGTCACGGTGGTCGCTGGTGTTTTTAATTTTTCTGGTGTGTATCGCGTGGTGCTGGTGTGGTGTGGGGGCTTCTGGTGTGGTGTGGTCTGTATGTGGTGTGGGTTGTGTGGGTGTGGGTGGTGAGGGTGTGGGTGATGTGGTGTACTGGTGGTTGAGCGACGGATGGCGTGGTCATGCGTGTGTTATATATGTGGTGAGTGTGGTGTTGGTGGTGTAAGGTGGTGCTGGTGGTGCAATATCTGTGGGTGATGCAATCATGTTGGTGCAAGTTATGTGGGTGTGATGTGGGTGGTGTGGGTGATGTGAGTGTGGGTGTGAGTGTGTATGGGTGGTTTTGGTGATGATGAGTGGTGTAGGTGATGTGGGTGGTGTGGTGGTACAGCTGCTGTAGGTGTGAAGGTAGATTTTCTGCACTATTTTAGTGAATGTTCACAGAACTTCTGACACTTTTTTTTCTCAATTTTATCAACTATTTCCTTTTCTTGAACTAAACAATAGGTTCATGTTTAACTGGTGATTATAGTTGGACCCTTATTAAAATAGGAAAACTATCGGGTTTTTTGTTATGTTTTTGTCTTCTTCATGTGGTGTACATAATGATTTCAATGGCTTAAAATGGTCATCCCTAAATTTAATCCCATTTGAACAGAACTTTGGTCCCAGAAATTGCTGCCTTGTCTGACCTTAACTTCCTTCCAACAGAAAGCGTAACGAAGACACCATGCACAGTACACATGGGTCAAAGAGAGATTACAGATGCAGAAAGGCAAAAACAGCCGAGGTTTGAGAAATGATGCCTATTTTTCAAACAATAAACACCAGCTGACTGCCTAACTGCAAATTGTAAAATAGTATTTGGACTGGTCAAAAATAGTATTTTGGAAAAGCAAAAAAATAGTATCACCCATTCTCTCTTGTTCTCGATGTATTCTTTTAATTTGATTGTTCCAACTGTGGTATGATTCTTGGCAGTACTATACTTTTACCGAAGCAAGAGTGCATTTTCCGAAAATTTGACAATCTTTTATTTGCATTTAGGACACAGAGAGAGAGAGAGAGAGAGAGGGAGAGATGAGAGGAGAGAGAGAGAGATCGTCAGGGGTGAGGAGGAAAGAGAGGAGAGAGGGAGAGGGAGAACGAAGACCAGAGAGATTGATGTCCTGTGTCTGTGTGTGCATGTGGTGTGTGGTGGGTGTGTGAGTATGTGTGTGAGTAGGGATACTAGGGACATGTCAGGATGCTGTCTTAAATAAACACAGAAATCAGAAAGAGGGGGAAGTGAGATATAAAAAAACAAGATTGACCAGGACTATTGACAGAGATGGGCGAGAAGGACAGTGATATGAGGACAGATGACAGATAAGAAAACAAGAATTTCCTAATGAGAGAGAGGGTGAAGAAAAGGGGGACAGGGGGTGAAAACAAAAAACAAACACAAACAGAAAACAACCTGTATTAATGAATTTAGATAAATTATGCACACACTCTGCCCAACATTTAATTGTGTGTGTGTGTTGTGTGTGTGTGCGCCTGTGTCGTGTGTGTGGGTTGCTGTGTGTGTGTGTGTTCATACACGATAAGTTTGGATGAAAAACGTATGGATGTTTGTACTTCACTTCTAGTGGTTAAAGGACCTTAACATCTTTTTTTTCAAACCAAACTTCAGAAAGTTTTGAATCTGACAAATCTCAACAATCATTTTACGCCTAATTCATTTCAGGTCTTAATCATCTAAAGGAAACTATATTTTTCTGACTGACATATTATATCGCAATGGTATTTGATACTCAATAATATATCACACTTTTGCCATAGAATGATAACAAACTGAAAAACATAACTTCGACTTATGCCTGTGGTATTCCCTGTGGGAGAAGCCACAACATCTTCCTCCAACGGACTTGGTTACTGGGTAGATCCCACTTCAGCTCGGCCTATGTCATTCCGGTGCTTTGTGTTTGCTTCAGTGCTCTGCACCGCCAGGTCTGTTCGGCGACCTACTTTTGCGCTTCCCTTGTAGGTCAGGGGCTTGCTGCAGCAATAGGCGATCCCATCCCCATTTCCTTGATCTCACATCTCAATTGGAGGCGTATCTGGTCCTGTCCCTCAGTTCTTGTTTGAGGAATACTTCTGGCCACTCTGGATACCAAGGATGTACCTAAGACATCTGTTGGTGAAATGTCTGGAGTTTGTGGGGTGTTGTTCTTTGTTACCCGAAACAGGGTTTCTGAGCCATACCAGTAGGAATGAATTGAACATGTGGTGTTGAATATCCGGATCTTGTTTGTGGAATGAGAGGGCGATGATCTCCCAGATTGGGCGAAGGGTGTGAAGGCACGACAGGCTTTTTTTATTCGGCACTGATGTCTTCATCTGTCCCCCCATCCTTTACTAACGGACACTGCCCAGATTAGGTAATTTGTCAAAACATTACTTTCGATGTTTTCTTGGTGTCAGTCGGCACTGGTGTCCTTGTTTCTGTTGTTCACCCCTCGACTGACCTCCTACTTCCCACCGATTTGTCGTCACTCCGAGTCTTTGCCGAGCGCTCCTAACGCACGCATGCTCCTTGCGCTCGGCTTCCTCTGCTCCCTACCCAACATGCGACATTCTAACTCACAGCACTTCACCACTTCGTGCACACTCCGCCGCGGCTGACTGTGCGCCGAGAACGAAGATGCTCGGTCCGGCGCCTCGATGCAAGTCCTAGCGTCCTCTCAAGCTTGCCTCGCGTGACAGGTCGAGGCGCGGCGGTCTCCCCCCCCCCCCACCCCCCCCCCCCCCCCCCCCCCACCCCCCCCCCACCCCCCCCCCCCCACCCCCCCCCCCCCCCCACACCACCCCCCCCCCCCCCCCCCCCCGCCCCCCCCCCCCCCCCCCCCCACCCCCCCTCCCCCCCCCCCCCACCAACCCCCCCCCCCCCACCTCACCCCCCCCCCTCACCCCCACCCCCCCCCCCCCCCCCCCCCCCCCACCCCCCCCCCCCCCACCCCCCCCCCCCCCCCCCCCCCACCCCCCCCCCCCCCCCCCCCCCCCCCCCCCCCCCCCCCCCCCCCCCCCCCCCCCCCCCCCCCCCCCCCCCCCCCCCCCCCCCCCCCCCCCCCCCCCCCCCCCCCACCCCCCCCCCCCCCCCCCCCCCCCCCCCCCCCCCCCCCCCCCCCCCCCCCCCCCCCCCCCCCCCCCCCCCCCCCCCCCCCCCCCCCCCCCCCCCCCCCCCCCCCCCCCCCCCCCCCCCCCCCCCCCCCCCCCCCCCCCCCCTCCCCCCCACCCCCCCCCCCCCACAACCCCCCCCCCCCCCCCCCCCCCCCCCCCCCCCCCCCCCCCCCCCCCCCCCCCCCCCCCCCCACCCCCCCCCCCCCCCCCCCCCCCCACCCCCCCCCCCAACCCCCCCCCCCCCCCCCCCCCCCCCCCCCCCCCCACCCACTCCCCCCCCCCCCCCCCCCCACCCCCCCCCCCCCCCCCCCCCCCCCCCCCCCCCCCCCCCCCCCCCCCCCCCCCCCCCCCCCCCCCCCCCCCCCCCCCCCCCCCCCCCCCCCCCCCCCCCCCCCCCCCCCCCCCCCCCCCCCCCCCCCCCCCCCCCCCCCCCACCCCCCCCCCCCCCCCCCCCCCCCCCCCCCCCCCCCCCCCCCACCCCCCCCCCCCCCCCCCCCCCCCCCCCCCCCCCCCCCCCCCCCCCCCCCCCCCCCCCCCCCCCCCCCCCCCCCCCCCCCCCCCCCCCCCCCCCCCCCCCCCCCCCCCCCCCCCCACCCCCCCCCCACCCCCCCCCCCCCCCCCCCCCCCCCCCCCCCCCCCCCCCCCCCCCCCCCCCCCCCCCTCCCCCCCCCCCCCCCCCCCCCCCCCCCCCCCCACCCCCACCCCCCCCCCCCCCACCCCCACACCCCCCCCCCCCCCCCCCCCCCCCCCCCCCCCCCCCCCACCCCCCCCCCCCCCCCCACCCCCCCCCCCCCCCCCCCCACCCCCCCCCCCCTCCCCCCCCCCCCCACCCCCCCCCCCCCCCCCCCCCCCCCCCCCCCCCCCCCCCCCCCCCC
>JASPKP010005614.1:12500-15595 GCA_030674155.1 Stramonita haemastoma | reverse complement strand
CTGAAAACAAAATTTTCCAACTCTAGCGGCAAAGTACTTCAGACAGATGCCAGGATCTCATGCAGCAGATGACTCCAAGGCGTGATCGCAGAACCGGGGCCCCACTTTTTGGAGTCTTAGGATGATCCACATAATGACTCACCCCAGGTTAGGCCCCCTTTTTAAAAAGGGGGGGAAGGAAAAGGGAAACGCCTTGGGAAATGGAAGGAATGATCCGTTCAAAATACCTCGGAAAATGTTGGGGGGTGCTGGATTTTCAGACACAAAAAACCATCAGAAAAAAAGGGACTGACCGAGCCCCACAAACCTCATGAAAACCGTCCCAAACCCACTGGTTTTTTAGACACAAGGAAAAACTATCAAAAAATGAAGGGAATGACTGGTAAATTTACCTCCGAAAGCTGTTCAAAGGTGTGTAGATGCTGGTATTTTCAGCCCGGAGGAAACCCATTAGAAAAGTAAAAAATGACCAAGTCACAATGCCTCATAAAAAATGATAATAAAAAAAATAAAAATAATAATAATAATAATAATAATTAATAATAATAATAAAAATAAAATATTAATAATAATACATGGAATTTTATCGCTAATCTTAAAAAAAACAAATCAAAGCACTGCTTTTGACCTATAAAGACAAAACGCAATCAATAAATAATACACACACACACACACTCACACACACACAACCACACACACCCCACACACACACACACACACCAAAAACACACACACACACACACACACACACACACACACACACACACACACCGCACAAAAAAAACATACCCCCTTGCACCCAAACACTTATAAAGGAAAACATTTTACAAGGGGGAAGGCGATTTCACATTATGACCCAAGTCTCCAAGCCTTGTAGGAGGGGGGGTGTTTTCCAGGGAAAAGATAGTCACGGGTCCCCCCCAGATTGCTCTCAGTTTCCCTTTGCACTTTTTACTTATTTTTTTAAAATTATTTTTATTATTATTATTATTATTATTATTTTTAATTATTATTATTTATTATTTTTTTTTATTATTATTTTATTATTATATTATTATTTATCATTTTTTTTTTTTTTTTTTTTAATTTCATTTTACTTTATCTTATTTATTTTTTGGTTTTGGTTTATCTTATCTATTTTTAATGCCCTACTTTTAATTCATTTTTTTTTGCTTTAGTTCATTTGTTTTTTTCATTTTATTAGTAGACAAAATTCTACCGTTTTTTAAAAATTTTTTATCTCATTTTACTTTTGCTAGATTTTCTTTTAGGTTTTTGATTTTAATCTTTTTTCCCTTTTTATTTTGTTGAAAAATTTTAGTTGATTTAAATTTTTTTTTGAGAAAGGAATACTGGTTGAAAATTGGGAAGGTGCCCGGATCAATTGAAGCAGCTGACAGGGAAAATCAAACAAAGAGGGGAAAACCAAAACTGGACAAAAAGGGAAATGAAACAGGGCCCCAAAAGAAGGAATGGGGCCCAAAAGACTAAACATGGCACAAAACTAAATGGGGACAAAAAGACGAAACAGGAAACAGAACGGAAATTGGGGAAACAAAAGACAGAAACATGGACACAGAGACTGGAATGTGGACACAAAGACAAACATAAGTACAAAAACAGAATCGCCAGCAGGACAACAAAGACAAACCAGACAGGCACAAATCAAAGCCAGACACAAAGACTGGAACATGAACACAAAGACCCGAACAAAGACACAAAGACCCAAACAAAAGACACAAAGACTCGAACATACAGATTAAGACTGGAACATGGACAGAGACTGGAACATGAACACAAAGACTGGAACATGGACAGAGACTGGAAACATGGACAGAGACTGGAACATGGACAGAGACTGGAACATGGACACAAAGACTGGAACATGGACACAAAGACTGGAACATGGACACAAAGACTGGAACATGGACAGAGACTGGAACATGGACACAAAGACTGGAACATGGACACAAAGACTGGAACATGGGACACAAAGACTGGAACATGGACACAAAGACTGGAACATGAACACAAAGACTGGAACATAGACACACATAGACCAAGGTGGAAAAATGGGACACAAGACTGGAACTACACCTAGACACAAAGACAAACCAAAGCCGGACACAAAGACTGGAAGCGGGACACACAGACTCAAAGCCATGCAGGACAAAAAAGACCAACCCAAAGCCAGACAAGGGGCAACATCTGACCAGAGCAAAGGGGAAATATTACACAGGAAAATCTGTAAATCAGCTGAGCAAGGAAGCAACTCACTGTCTGACTGGCAAGCTTTGCATTCCTGATAACCCCAATGATGAACGCCTAGCTAAACTGCTGCAAACTGGAGTCCACAAAGAAACACCGAAGGATTGGCGATGACGTACTATTCATATTCTTAAGATGAAGATTGACTTATATACCAGACCCCCAAAAAGCAAAATTATTGAAATATTTTATTGAAGTTTACTTCTTGTTATTCTATTTCCTACCTCCACTACCAAACATGGGCCCAACAAGGCAAAGAGCATTGAGGAATCATAGTAAATTTAGCATCGTGGTGTATGTAGGTTGAAGACTTTCTGCAAAGTTTCTGAAATACAAATGGGGAGTGAAAAAGTAGTGTGTGCATGATGTAATTGAAGGGGGAGAGAGAGAGAAAAGAGAGGAGAGGAGGGAGGGGAGGGAGGGAGAAGAGAGAGAGAAGAAGAAGAGAGAGAGAGGGAAGAGGGGGAGAGCCGGGGGGAGGAGAACGAGAGGGAGGAGAGAGGGGGAGAGAGAGGAAGGGAGGAGCGAAGGAGGCAGGAGGAAGAGGTGTGAGATATTGAGGGAGAGAGAGGAAAGATGAGAGAGGACGAGAGAGGAGAGAGAGAGAGAGAGAGAGAGAGAGAGAGAAGGGAGAGAGGAGAGGGAGAAGAGAGAGGGAGAGAGAGGGAGGGAGGGAGGGAGGGAGAAGACTGAGAGAGAGAAAAGTGTGTGCGTGTGGCAGTGCGTGAGGTGATGAGTGAAAGTAGGGTCGAATGTTGCAGTGAGTAATGGTGTATGTATGTGATGTATGTATCGTATGTATGTATGTATGTATGTATGTATGTATG
>JASPKP010005614.1:0-7500 GCA_030674155.1 Stramonita haemastoma | reverse complement strand
TTCCCACTGGAGAAACTGCTTGTTCAGAACTGAATGGAGTTGCTAGGAAGCTGATGATTAATTCTTCTCTGACGACTGTTTTCGCCTTCGTTTAAAAGTCAAATACACCTACACAAAATAATTGTTTTTAACATGCAAATTAGCTATGATTAAAACACTTAATATGTCTATTTTAATCATCTTTTTAGCGTTATTTTGACATTTCTGGACAGTTTCTCTTTAGATATAAAAAACACTGAAAAAAAACATAGGTATGCTTGCCATACAAGGCAAGATATACCCATTGCCTAATCCACTGGGTAAAATGAGTTGATTTCTCAGTAAAGTCACGTTCCATAGTTTTTGTTGTAGACATTACTTTAAAGTCACGGTAGATTTATCTGCGTGGATTTCGGGCTGCTCTCCCTAGGGAGAGCACGTTGCCACAGAACAGCGCCACACATTATTTATTTTTCTTTTCTTGTCTGCAACTGTATTTGTTTCCCTAATGGAGTGAATTTTTTCTAAAGAATTTTGCCAGGAACACCTCCCTTGATGTTAATTTTTAATTTATATGTGCGCTAAATATGTGTAGCACACAGAACCTCGGTTCATTGTCTCATCTGGAAGGCTAGCACCCAGACCACCAATCATGGTCCAGTGGATGGGGAAAGTTTCAGGACCAAACGGGGATCAAACCACCGCACACTTCGAACCCGTACTTTCCGCTTTCTAGGCAGGTGCGTTAATCTGCGCTTCGCTAACGATATTGATCTCATGGGAGGCAGAAACAAGGAACTCCAAGACCTTACCAACAGACTGGTAGACAGAGCAGGCGCATATGGGATGGAAGTCAGCACAGAGAAGAGTAAAGTATTGGTCAAAAGTGTAAACGGCACCACAGCACAGATCTACATGAATGGCCAGCAGCTGGAAGTAGACGCTTTGAAATATCTTGGCGCTACCCTCACGAAAGATGGACGCTCCACCACAGAGATCAAGACCAGGCTAGCCATGGCAACATCAGCTATGGCAAAACTGAACAAGATATGGAGAAGCAACAACATCAGCTTCAAAACAAAGGTCAAATTGTTCAGATCCCTGGTCATCTCCATCTTGTTCTACGGCTGTGAAAGTTGGACAATGACCGCTGAAACCACCAATCGGATCCAGACGTTCGAGACAAAAGGCTTCAGGGGACTGCTTGGAATTTCCTGGAAGGATAGGAAAACAAACACCTTTGTGCGAAGTCAAGTCGCACTGATGGCTGGCCCTCAGGAACCCCTACTAGCCACTGTCAAGAAAAGGAAGCTGGCATGGTTCGGCCATGTCACACGCCACAACACCCTCCCCAAGACAGTCCTACAAGGAACGCTAGAAGGTGGCAGACGGCGAGGCAGACAAACCAAAAGCTGGATGGATAACATCAAGGAGTGGACCCACCTGGACAATCCAACACTCATTCGGAAGGCGGAGGACAGGGCTGGATGGCGACGGCTGGCTGCAGAATCGTCTCTCATGTCTCCTCCACGACCATTCCGGTCATGAGAAAGAAGAAGAAGAAGAAGCGTTACCTCTAGACCACCGATCCACCGAAGCACTGTGAAACCATATGTTTGTCTGCACATCAAGTAAAGGAACAAATAAAACATGTCACAGAACACAGGTCGCTTTAGGCTACCATGGGGTAGGTCACAACACACACACACACACACACACACACACACACACACACACACACCACACACACACACACACACAAAGATGCACGCACGCATGTAGGCACGCATGCACGCACGCACGAACACAGGCATGCACGTACGCACGCGCGCGCACACACACACACACATACACACGCACATACACACACACACACATACACACACACACACACACACGCACATACACACACACATACACACACACACACACACACACACACACACACACACACACACACACACACACACACACACACACACACACACACACACACACACACACACACACACAAGCCGACAAGAAAACATTTCAGACAATTTTCAGTTAAAAGGAGGGTAACAACTTTTACAAGAAAACTACATCTAAGTTTCCCAGTATTTCCCCTGGATTAAACGCCGCGAAATTGCAGTTGACCTGGGTCCATGAAGTCCTGGGTTCGAATCTCGGGGGCGTCTGGCCAATTCAGGGTGGAGATTTTTTTTACAATCTCCCGGGTTAACTTCAAGTCCAGACCTGTCAGTGCCTTAATTCAATTAGTATATATACATAATTTATGTAGAAGATCACAATGATAAGTATTATGCACGCTAAAGATTCAGGAATTCATGTCTGTGCTCAGTGGGTTACGGAAAAACGAACATACCCAGCATGCATCCGAAGTCTGAATGTGGCTACCTTCAAGGTGGGAAAAACCGGTCACATCCAAAAACTCTCACCACAGGTGAATTTGGAACTTAAGCTGAGGACCTCCCTTACCCACTCCCCAAAAGAAAAAAGAAAGAAAGACACCTGCAGTATTGGTTAAGTAGCTCCAGCAACACTCTCAAAAATGGCATCCGTGAAGTGGATGAAGCTTGACTGTGTGGTCCCAGTCTTCCCTTTGAGCCCACAACAAACTCATTCTGGGTAGGAGCCAGCTGCATGAAATAGAATGAAATAGAATAAATCTCAGCAAGGTGTCAGTATCCATCAGCTAATCCACAAGAAAACATCCCATTCATATCGCACACAGTCATGTTTCCTCTGCCAACCAGTAAACCGTGAGGTTCTGGGTTCGATTCCCAGCCTCACCCTTTCTTCTCAATTTGACGAAAAAATCGAATTGAATGTCAAAGTCATTCGGATGAGACTATAAACCGAGGCCCCATGTGCGAACGCACGCAAAACATCTTGCACAAACGTTAAAACCCCGTTCCACCTTTCAGAAGAGCAGGCCATTGTGTGCATGTAGGGGCGGATGACAAAATACTTTTTAAAAAAGAACAGCATGCACACAGGTGTCGTGTTTAAACACCATCCCTGAGGAAATATCGGGGAGTTGGAGTCCCCAGGGCGGCTCTGGGCTGTATATGGCAACGTTCTGGTGGCTCCTGCGACGGTACTGGAACCATTCGTATCGGGCATTGCCTTACCAATGGATCATTCCAGTGACGTGGAGAGGGTGGGGGGTCTGCTGCATGGGTAACAGCTTGCCCTCCATACTTACTTACCCAGGCTTTGTGCTCGAAAGACTAGAGTGCAACGCCATAGTCCTCCGAGACTGATGAATGCCTACTAGCTAACAATGTGTCCTCAGGCTCAGGAATCACTCTGAAGTAAAAGTGACCATACTGCCTCTTTCAGCCTGTACCTCTTCTTTGTCGCCATTTACATCAGGAAAAATTGTGGACTCATACAGGTGTGTAAAAAAAAAAAAAGCACAAACCCACACATGCACAAGCAGTTGACAGTTAAAGGGAAGAAACTCATTGGGAAGGAGACTGATTTGGCACTGTAGTTTCCCTTAGATTGAACGTACATAAAGGGAAAGGTGTACCATAACCTGTGTGGTCGTAGGGGAGCAAGGCGTCAGAGACCTCAGCTTCTCTAGGGGCCAGCATATTGAGGGCGGCGCCCATCTCCTCTCCCTCGCTGCTTTACCTTCCCTGACCCTAAAGAAGGCAGGTACCCATTGACAGCTTGGTGAACTGGGGGAACTGTACTGTAGCCAAGGCACGCCAACGGTCACCCATCCAATTGGCAACCACGCTTGACGCTGCTTAACTTGACTAGGGGAAAGCGAGCCTCTGACCACTGAGCTATCCAGTCCCCCAATACGTGGTTTAATGTTGAAAGAAAAATCCTGTTTTGTAAATAGTTAGGACAGGGTGTTTTCGAAGTGTAAAGTGATTGTAGTTTGAGCTGTCACACAGTGTCAATGCTCCTCTGAAGCCAGAGTATGGCTGCCTATATGGCGAGGTACTTGACAACTTAATGACTATAATGTTATCAAAGTGGAAAGACAAAAATAAAAAAAAGGAGGGAGGATGTAGATTTGGCGCACTTTTAAATAGGTTTATATGGCAGAGCAGGTTGCAAGACAAAGCTTTTATAGACAGTGGCAGCTTTGTGTTGATGGAAGGCAGTTCTGACTGGTGATTTTTTCGGTACACCAGCATGTGGTTGAGGCCTGCACTTTCCAGGGATGCAGCATTTTCTTTCCGCTTTCCTTGCGACAGACTTGCTAGATTCAGGCCGGGCCGGGCATCTCCTGAGGACTGGCATCGCCACAAGTCCGGCGCCATGCATATCAAAGATACTGGTAAGGTGTGTATGCATACAGTACGGCACTCTCTTGGAGTTGGAGCTGTGGGCTCTGCTGCTGGGCAAAAATCGGGGATAGGACGGGACTCAAACCGGCCCGTTTTGTGGCATCTTTCCCGAAAAGGCGCTTTATTTTTGGGGAGTGGGGTGTGTATGCATGCGCGTTCGCATGCTTACTTTTGATTTATTTGATTTGATTGATTGATTCTTTTATATCGAGGATAATGGAATAAGCACTCTTGTGCTTTTTTACGTCCAGTCCCCGTGTGTATGCAGTTTTGTAAATGTCATCTGTTCCCACCGGCACACGATGGCCTACTCTTATGAAAAGCGGAACAGGATTTAACGTGTGCGCAAGATGTTCTGTGTGCGTTAGCACACGTGGCCTCGGCTTATAGTCTCATCCGAAAGACATTTTGGGGGAGTGGAGTCAGCACTGATGTTAACTCCAGGGGAAAAATCCTCTCGACCGGGAATCGAACTCGGGTCGTCAAATTGCCAGCGCAATGTTCTAATCACTAGGCTATACCCCGCCCCCATGTGTGTGTGTGTGTGTGTGTGTGTGGTGTGTGTGTGTGTGTGTGTGTGTTGTGTGTGTGTGTGTGTGTGTGTTGTGTGTGTGTGTGTGTGTGTGTGTGTGTGTGTGTGTGTGTGTGTGGTGTGTGTGTGTGTGTGTGTGTGTGTGCGTGTGTGTGTGTGTGTGTGTGTTCTGTGTGTGTGTGTGTGTGTGTGTGTGTGTGTGTGTGCGAGTGTGTGTGTGTGTGTGCGTGTGTGTGTGTGTGTGTGTGTGCGAGTGTATGTGTGTGTGCGTGTGTGTGTGTGTGTGTGTGTGTGTGTGTGTGTGTGTGTGTGTGTGTGTGTGTGTGGTGTGTGTGTGTGTGTGTGTGTGTGTGAGTGTGTGTGTGTGTGTGTGTGTGTGTGTGTGTGTGTGTGTGTGTGTGTGTGTGTGTGGTGTGTGAGTGTGTGTGTGTGTGTGTGTGTGTCGTGTGTGTACCGTGTGTGTGTGTGTGTTCGTGTGCGTGGGGGGGGGGGGGGCGGTATGGGTGTGTGTGTGTGTGTGCGCGCGTGCGTCTGTGTGTGTGTGTGCGTGTGTGTGTGTGTGTGTGTGTGTGTGAGTGTGTGTGTGCGTGTGTATTTGTGCGTGCAAGCATGTGCGTGTACGTGTTTGCATGCATGCGTGCGCGTGTGTGAGTGTGTGTGTGTGTGCGCGTTCGTGCATGTGTGTGTATGTGTGCATGCGCGCGATTGTGCGTGCATGCATATGTGAGACTGTTTCTGTATGTCTATGTCTCTTTATGAGTCAGAATAATGTTTGCCTTGAAAAGTGTTTTAGATCTTCTCTCTCTCTCTCTCTCTCTCTCTCTCTCTCTCTCTCTCTCTCTCTCTCTCTCTCTCTCTCTCTCTCTCTCTCTCTCTCTCTCTCTCTCTCTCTCTCTCTCTCTCTCTTCTCTCTCTCTCTCTCTCCCTCTCTCTCCCTCTCTCTCCCTCTCTCTCTCTCTCTCTCATTCTCTCTCTCTGTGAAACAAACACCAAACAAACAAACAAGTAAAAGAAAAAAAAAACACACACAAAGTGGAATGTTGTAACTATAAAAGCTTTATTTTCGTACACACAAAGACATCTAACACATCTGCATTGAAGTGAGATGAAGCCATTACTAAAGACTGTCATATAATTTTTATATTAAACTGAAATGAAGCCATTAATAAAGACTGTCATATTCATTAAACTGAAATGAAACCATGAAGCCATTGATAAAGACTGCTACATATTAAAGTGATTTGAAGCCATTAATAAAGACTGCTACATATTGAAGTGAAATGAAGCCATTAAAAAACACTGCTACATATTGAAGTGAAATGAAGCCATTAATAAAGACTGTCATACATATTGAGGTGAAATAAAACCATTCATAAAGACTGATACATTTTGAGAAACAATCTGTGTATGCATATACACTCTTAACACATGATTTACACACAAACAATCTTTTGAGTCACTTTTTACTGGGTCAGTGGTCAAGAGGGGAGGCGCCTGCCTAAAAAGTGAAACGTCTGGGTCGGAAGTGTGGGTGGTTTGAACCCTGTTTGGGCCCAAAACCTTTTCCCTATCCATTAGACCATGAGTGGTGGTCTGGCTGCTAGTCTTTCGGAGACTATTAACCGAGGTCCCATGTCTCATAAAAAAGATGTTTAGCGTACGTAAAAGAACTCATGGCAACAAGACAGTTGTACCTGGCAAAAGTTTTATAGAAAAAAGCCACTGACAGGGAAACAAATATAGCTGCAAACATGAAAAAATAATGGGTGGCACTGCTCTTGTGGTGACGCGCTTTTCTCGGTGACAGCAACCCCAATTTCACGCAGAGAAATCTGCCATGACTTAAAGTGATGTAAATGTAAAGTAAAAAGTCATAACAATCATAACAAGTTATGTATATATACAATCATAGTAATGGATTCACACACAGTCATAACAACAGATTCACACACAATCATAATAACGAATTCACACACAACCATGTCACCTCCTTTTGGGTGATAATTATATCAGACCCCCTTTCCCTATCATATTTAAATGTGGACCAGACAAACCAAAATTAAAATTTATACATAAAAAATATTACGTAGTAATCACCATTTAATCAAGTGTTAAAAACAAAATTCACCCACACGTTACAACAAAGTTAACTTAATCTACAAACATCAGCTTCAAATCCAATAATAACCCCCCCCACAAATTATTCCAATATCTTCACATTACCACCCCAAGTCAAACCTCTGTGTCAGCATCAACACAGCACAATGTTCAAGCCTCTACATCAATCCACACAGTTCAATGTTCCAGTTAAACCCTCTGGGTTTGATCCCCTGACTCATACGGACACCACATAATACTGGTGCACCCAGGCACACGATTCATAATTTACTATCAACCAGATATGAAGAAGAAAAAAATCAGATAAAAGAATACGTAACACTAAATACAGGTAAGGAAAAATAGCACCAATCTGGTGAGGAGGCTATACCAGACTTGTGCACATCACTAAGAATTCTTGGTGAAAGCAAACCACAGAATTATGTTGAAAGAAAATCAACGAAAGACCAAATCGGAAATGATGATATCAACATACATACAAAAAGAATCAAACTTGATTCTGTCACCAGGCATATATCTGTAGACAACAGGAGTAAATGGAGGAAAAACGAACACCAC